>RJWH01011954.1:0-10245 GCA_004363575.1 Solenodon paradoxus | reverse complement strand
CTCCTCCTCCTCCTCCTGCTCCTCCTCCTGCTCCTCCTCCTCCTGCTCCTCCTGCTCCTCCTCCTCCTCCTGCTCCTCGTCCTGCTCCTCCTCCTCCTGCTCCTCCTCTTCTTGCTTCTCTCCAAATATATTCAATGGCTCTACAAAAGTAAGACACTTGGAAAGATTTTTCGTAAGAATATGCACATACCCATGTTCAATCTTTCATTCAAAGGCAGCAGCACTAAGACGAAGGTGTGGAATCTGTTTTTGGAAAGTCCCCCAGGTGATGCTGGCCATCTCCCAAATTTAGGAACCAGGCGATGCCGGGGCCCCATGGGAACAGTGAGGCGCTGGGCACAGAAGCCGCCTTCTCTGGAGGCACAGACAGCGCTGCGGTGGTGAGGTGGCGTGGACAGGAAACAGCAGGGTGTGGGCACAGGGCAGGTCAACCCTGCACCCAGGGGTGCCCAGCCAGAGATAGCGGGTGTCAGGGGCCCAGCCAAGCACTGGGGAGTGAGGACATGTCGTGATATTGGCCTCGCTACTCAGAAAGGACAACATAACTGACCTGAAGCAGCGCTTCCCTCCGGGCAGTGGCCGCATGTCTCCAGTCACCGCTTTGCCATCACAAGAGGAAACTCTGCCCCTTGCGACACCATGGAAGGACATGGAGGGAGGATGCACAGCGTGACAAACCAAAAGGAGAAAGATGGATGTTGAGTGACCTCACTCAGGTGTGGCGCATAGAGAAACCAAGCCAGTGAATAAGCTAAATAATCAAGCGAAGTTTAACTTTTAGTCGACAAAAGCACGTCAGTGGTTAAAGAAGGGAAGGGCAGGGGTAACGGGTCACGTGCGTGTGGAGGCAGCAGTGGGATGGGATGGCGGACCCGACGCGTCCTGTGCAGATGCCAATGTGCAAGGACACACATGTCGTGTTCCTGCGGTGAAATAAAGCTTGAAGGGAATTAATAGCTGTAGATCCTCAATGGCTGTGAGCACCGTGCATCTGGGATCGCTGCCTGGAATTTGGAGCGATGGGTGGGGACCTGGGAAAGATCTCTTTTCCTGGCTCGTCTCAGCGGTCACGTCCTGCCCTGGGCTCTTCCAGATTAAGATCCCGGGACGCCCACACTCTGGCAGGAGCTATAGATCCACCAGCGGGACTCTGAAAGCCACCAGCCTTCCTCTACTTTCAAACACTGCTCTCCTTCCCTGGCCGATGTCGGCCTGGATGTCAGCTGGATGGCGGGGACTCAGAACTGACCACCTGCTGCAGACTTCTCACAACAGAGACCACCAGCAGCCTCTGCCACCTTGCCCAGACCCTCAGCAGGTGCTTAGAAAGCAGCAGCAACGAATCCCTCAACTCAAGGACAGAAGTGGTCACCCAGCACGGGCTCCACCCCAGAGGCTCTGAGGTTTCCGCCACTGTCCAGATACCATGTTTCTTCAACATAGACGCCAAGTCACGTTCCAGAAAGTTCTTGAAGCCCTCGAAACCCCAAGGATGAGAGCCTGGTGGTGTCGGCTGCCCTCTAGGGTCCTGCCGGGCTCTGGTCCAGGCAGCTCTGCCTTTGCCTGTGTTACACGGTGGCTGTTGACTTGACTTGTACCTTCAGAAGGAACGGCCGCTGGTTTTCAGGGCTCCGAGGGAGGATCAGCCCTCTGAGTGTGGCTCACAGACCTGCCAGGCCTGCTCTCTGCAGGGCGCCAGCCGCCCACTCTCCTGTCCCTTCCCGTGTGGTCGCCCTAAACGCCTGCTGTGTCCCTTCGGTCTGGACTGCTCTGTCCACACTTGGCTGTTACTCACCTGACGTTAAGCCTCCTTCCTTCTTCCAGCACCTTCTGTGGCTGCCCTTCTGAAGCCGGCCCAGCCTCTGCCCACGGCCCTCCACCTCCTCGGGCCCACCGCCCGTCAGCAGCCACTTCCCCATCGGTGGTCTCGCTGTGCTGCCCACTCACCATGCCGGCCGGCACAGTGTCCAGAGCGGGCCGGAGCTGAGGGGTGATGTGTGGGACGCTGGTCCGGGACCCACACCTGTGCAGGAGCAGGCAAGGGAGGAAGGGGCTTCAGAGAGGTAGGACATGGGCAGCACATAGATCCTATGACAGAGAGTCCCCCACCCCGGGCACTCAGCCAGAACGGCCCCGGAGTTGTCCCAGGTTGGAGAGGGATGGACTGACGACTCTCTGCGCCGGCCCTTTGGGGACAGGCAGTGAGTGACTTGGGGCAGGACAGCTGTCTTCTTGGGGCCCTCTCAGCCCCTGTAGCAGTCATTCCCTCGTTGAAAAGGAAACTGGACCTGCATCAGTGTCCCTGCCTTCTAACACCCACCATGACAGTCTTAAGTATGTGGTGGGACACTCATGAGGACACTATGGGACGAGACGTGGGCTGGTGCCCAATAGAATTTCGTGGACACCTGTACAAATATTCAAAACCCTCTCTGCATGCCCTGGTCTCTGGGCCACCTGTCCCTGGAACTACAGGAAGCCTCCAATCCAGCGTGGCCAGGTTCTGGCTTCTGTTCCCCTGAGGGTCTGGGTTCTACTCTCAAGTGTCTCATACTTGCCCTTGGGGACATCACAGGAGAAGGAGACAGCAGGTGGCCTCAAGGAGGCCTCCCGAGGGAAGAGGCTGGTGTGTGGGGGTATCTGCTCAAACTGGCTGCACATTTAAGGCCAGTCTTCTTGCCCCAGGGAGTTGCGTCTTCTCGGAGGCATTGGTCCGGGAATGGCCCCGTTGTGAGCATCGGATTGCAGAGGGTTCTTGCTTATACACACTAACAAGACTAAAGCGCTCGCTGCTTAGCCTGGATCTCCAGGCAGCTGCCACCTGGTGAATATATGACCGTGTTTCTGCATCAGGCGCAACGCAGGAGCAGTGTCATCCTCTCGCATTGAGATGGAGGGAAAAATCACGTGAGGGAGGCTGACAGAAGCCAGCGGTGACAAGAGCCGCGGCCTGGAGAGCAGAGTCAGCTGCCGGGTCTCCTTCTTGCCTGGTGCACCCTATCTGCAAGCCCCATACCTATTAAAGTCGCTGATAACGGCATGGATGCGCCTGGCCCTTGTCCTCAGACATCATGCCGGCGCCAGCGACACTGCGTAATTTTCACATTTTTGATACAGTCTATTAAAGAGGGATTGTAGCTAATTCAAGTCTGAAACTTCTCATCAAAAAAATAAAAAAGGCCATGAAATCACACGCCGCATTTGCAAAGGAAGGCGGGTGGAAATCACCCAAGGACGCTCCCGGCTGTCACGAGTTATCTACCCCGGGCAGGCAGCACTGATAAGAGAATTCATTTTACACACACCTCAGGATCTCTGCAGGGAGAAGGAAGTTCCAGTGACCCAGGATCACAGCTCCTCTCTACGCTAAGGTGCAGCTCTGCGACGTTCTCCTTCAGATGCAGGTGAGGCCCCGGTGGTCGCCCTGGTGGGTCACCTGTCTGTCTGCAGCCTCGTTGCGCCGGGCACCAGGCTTTCACGAGCGAGTGAAGCGAGATTGTGCAGAAAGTCCACAGGAGGCTGAGGTGTGTCATGTCACATGCGGCGTTTTCAGGGCTCTTACCTGTGCTACAGGTCAGCCAGGTGAGGTCTGGTGCATTCACCTCCGAAGGGGAGGTCACATGCAGTAGAGAACACATGGAAAACTGCCCATCTGCTTGCCTTGTTCCCTCAATTCATTGGCTCATCAGATCTGAAAATAGAAGGTAGAAGGAAGTGGAGAAAAATAGCTAGAGAAAATCATCAGAGCATTTCGATAAGCAGGAAAATAAACGTGGAAAGAGAAAACACACTGAAGAAGGAAAACATCACTGCGTCAGCTTATAGAAAGTCTGAACTCTGATGAAGAGAGGTCAGAAGGACATGGACAAGTGGAAAGCCGAGTGAAGGTACAAGAGGGCCAGGCAGAAAGAGCCCAGATAATTAAGTAGCTTGTCTAGTGTACAAAGAGGCCCAGCTACAAATTTGATTCCTGAATTGCCAATCTAGCTAGCTCTGTGGTTGGCAAAAGTATTTCCATTCTGTGATCTTCCCCTGCCCCACTTACAATGGTGTGTCATAATGGCTTTCTCCTGAGTTTTCCATATGTTAGAGGAACAGCATTTTGGTTCTTGTGTATCAACTATTGTGATAAAATGGCAAGCTGTCATGGTAGTGATGTGGTGAGTGAGGCCGTGGCTGCAGGGGTGTGACTTTCAAATAATATTAATATCAAATGAGCTGGCCCATACCCTAAGCACATCGCAAATCCAATTATGAAATATCACGTTTAAAAATGGAAAGAGAAGTGACAACTGCAATGATAACATCCATTACATAAAAGAAAATAGAGGAAGCAAAATGTCTTCTCTGAATAATCTACAAGAGACAATTTAAAACTCAGGGAAAGACAAAAGTGCAAGCTCTGTTCAGTTGTTGATTTGGTTTGCTCATTCCAGTGAAGAAGATTCATGTCATTGTAGAGATTGCAGTCTGATGAGGGAGGAAAACTGCAAACACTTAAAACAAAAGGCCGTAAATACTGACGTGAAATGATTCGAGGCAAGGGGAAGGATGAGAACCATCTAAGGAAAGCTTGGTTTGTGAGAAAAAAAAAGGGAGATGATTTTTAAACAAAACCTGGAAGTGGAGAATATTTTGATCTTTCTGATCATCCTTCCATTGGAATGATGCAATGTTAGGAGAGCCCACCCACGTGTGAGGAAGGGTTAGATGTCTGCCGGGCTGTGACGATGAGGGAGGAACGAGGCTGGGGGATAAGGAGACACTGAGGGAATTCATGACAGTGCGTCCTTCTTGGGAGGGGAACTCTTCATGAAGATTTTTGAGAACCGAGAGGGACTCAACATGTAGAGTAGAAAATGGACCAGTTCTGGGTTCCTTTCCATGTAAGAAATGTGTAGGAGTTACTACCACTCCTACCAAAAAGGAAGGAGTTAATAGTCCACAACTCTTCTTGGAGACATCAGGGGAAAGAGGTCACAGGATAATAACCCTTTGCCTCCCGAAGTGGGAGTGGCAGACAAGAGAATAAAGAGAATTGCAACCCCTGGACAGAAACTCCCAGGCAGAGACCTTTATGGGAACCCATGTCGGGTAGAAGCCTGACAGGCTGTAGGATGCTCCGTGGGGAAAATTCTGAGAGATGAAAGATTCCAGAAGGGCCCAGGAGCTCCACCAGTCTCTGTGAGCAGCAGAAATAGATCTCCTGCTCTTGTCTGGGGCAGAGGAAAAATAACCATCCTCAGGCAGGATGTTCAGGGAACTCTGCTGTTCTTCACAAGGGCTACTCTCCGAGGGAGCTGGTTAACCAGAGCCAGTCTGCTGGCATTTTCTGAGCCAAACACACACGAGGGAAGGGAACTTCCCACCCACCGCCCTCTCAGCTTCCACCGGGGAGAAGGAAAATGCCCAAATCCAGCCATACTCAACAGTGCTGTCCCACTTGAAATGGCGGGGAAAAGTAAAATTATAGAAGCTAGTGTGAAGCTGATAAGCAGAGGTAGAATTTCACTCCCAAAAGACTCACCCCAATCATAGAGTATGAAACACCCCTTCACCTCCACCTCCTCACCACACCACTGAAGACCTTCCCACCAGTCCCTTTTACTGATATATCATGAGTGGCAATCAAGAAAAAGTTATGAAAAAAACTTTAAAAAACCCAGAATCCCAGTTCGAAGACAGAGCACGCTGTAGAATGAGACTCAGATGGCAGGAATGTTGGGATTACATGGTTGGGAATTTAAAATAACTATGATAAATATACTAACTCCTGCAATAGATAAATAAGATAGCATGTAAGAATAGATAAAGAATGTCAGCAGAGAGATGGAAATTTTAAGTCAGAATCAAAAAGAAATACCTGAAATCAAACATTACAACCAAAATGGTGAAAAAAAAAAAAAAAAAGAAGATGTATTTGATGAACTTATTGGTAGGTTGAACAGAGTTGAGGACTTTTGACAATCTCAGCACTGTCAAACATTAAGAAACAAAATAAATGAAAAAAGCAAAACAGAATATCTAAGACCTAGGGGAAATCTATACAAGTATTCAGGTACATATTGAAAATACCAGGGGTAAAAAGAGAGATGGGAGAGAATAAATGTTTGAAACAATATGACTAATAATTTCCACCAAGGTAAAATCAGTCGTCAAATCATAAATTTAAAGGATTGAGGAGCAGTAAGCAGTATAAACACCCAAGAACACTCCACCAAGTCATATATTTTTCAAACTACAGAAAATTAAGCTTGCTGGAGCTCTCATAAAACAGATATCAACACTGTTAAAGGGAATTAGAATGGTGCGATGCCAGCTCTCAGACCACAACGAAATACTAGCAAATAATAACAGAAAGATAGTTGGAAAATCCCAAAATGCTTGGCATACTTCTAAATGATACATAGATCGAAGCCACATTTTTAAGAGAAGTTTAGAAATTCTGAAGAAACTGAAAACACAAGTTATCAAAATATTTGGATGTAGCAAAAAGCAGTTCTTAGAGGGAAATTTATAACATTCAATGCATATAGTGAGAAAAAGGAAGATCTAAGATCAATAATCTAAGTTTCCACTTTAAGAAAATAGAGAAAGAAATGTAAATTAAATCCAAAGTAAGCAAAACAAAATAAATAATAAAAACAAGAGAAAGCAAAGAAATTGAAAATGGGAAATCTATAGAGAAAATCAACAAACCATTGTTTCTTTGAAAAGATCAGTAAAATTGGCACTACTTCTAGTCAGGTTAAGACTAAAATAAATGAGAGAATACATAAATTAGTGCTTTCAGCAATAAGATGGAGCAACTGCAGAGCCAATGGTTATTAGAAGGATAATAAAGGAATGCGAACGATTTTTACCTACAAATTTGATAGCTGAGACATAGCTGAGACTGTATGTGAGGGAAATTGTAAAACTTTAATGAAATAAATCAAACGACTTAGTAAATGCATGATGTTGTCAATGTATCAATTCTTCTCAGTTTGATCTACAGAATCAATACAACCCCAATAAAAAACCAGCACATTATTAAGTACCAGCAAACCCACAGCAAGGTGAGATGCCCAAGGGAGCCAACACAATATTGAAGGAGAAGAAAACCTGGAAGATTGCAATTACTTGACTTGCAAATTATACAGTGACAGCAAGTGTGGTGTAGGTGAAAGGATAAATAAATAGATAAATAGATCCATGGAACAGGACAATTGCCCCAGAAATAGACCCACATTAAATCAACTTATCTTTGGTAAAGGAGCAAAGACAATAAAATGGAGAAAACTCATCCTTTTAACAATTGGTGCTGGATTACCAGAACTTTCACATAAAAGAACAAAAATCTAAGCACGATCCTTAAACTCTTCACAAAAATTAACTCAAAATGGATTATAGAACTAAATGCAAAGTGCAAAGTCATTAAATGCCTAGAAGATAACATAAGCAAAAGTATAGATGACCTCAGGAGTGACAATAACTTTGAGATAAATGACAAAAATTATGATTCATGATAAAAATATTGATAAGGGACCCTCAATAAAATGAAAAAATTCTGTTGTGTGAAAGACACTGTCAAGATAATGAAAAGACAAGTCACAGATGGAGAGAAAATATTTGCAAAGACTTACCTAAAAGAGGACAGACTAGTCAGAAAAATGATCTGCGCCCCTCTCTTCATAGCAGCACAATTCACAACAGCCAAGACACAGAAACAACCTAAATGACCATCAGTAGATGACTGGATGTAGACACAGTGGCAAAGATACTCCATAGCATTCTATGAATCTGTTAAAAGAGATCAAGTCACGCCCTTTACGAGTGGATGGAACTGGAGGGGATCATGCTAAGTAAAATAGTCTAGAACAGAAAGGAAAAAGAGAGAGAAATACAAGGTGGTTTCACAAGTATCAAGAATATTAAGAAACAAAGCAAACAGGCAAATCCAAACGAAGTGTACAGAATGCAAGAGGTGTATCCAGGACACAGGAGGGGAAGGGAGGGAAGGAGGAACAAAATGGCGGCGAAGGCACTGGCCTCTGGTGGTGACCGTGGGCTGAAACTCAGAGCGTTGCAAGATCCAAAACGCAGGTAGCAGTGTCAACAAGCAAACAAAAAACAATTTCAAAAAGGACGTAATTCAAAATACACAAAAACTCCTAAAAATCAATAATAAAAAGTAAACAACTATATTAAAATATGGAAGAAGACCTTTAGAGGTAACTGGCCAGAGATGTGCCTGGCAAGCCAGCACATGTGGAGACACGCCCCTTTACTTGTTCCTGGGGAAATGCAGACGAAAGCAACACAGGCTTCCACTCTTCGTCTACGAGAATGGCCAAAATCAGGAACACAGGCGCACTAAACAGTGACGAGGGCGTGGCACAGCGGGAATTTTCATTCATCTCTGGCCAGAATGCAAGATGGCACAACCACTTGGAAAACAGCATGGCCATTTCTTACAGAATTAACCATATACTAACTATTCAATAGGGAGACGACACGATTTGGTATTTACCCAACTGAGTTGAAAACACACGGTCATATCCCAGACAATGGAAAATTATTCAAAACTGAACATAATGAGCCATCAAGTTGTGAAAAGACAAAGGGGAAAACTTTACACATTTCTAAGTGAAAAGACAATTTGAAGGGGCTACATACGGAATGGTTTCAGGTATAGGGCATTCGGGAAAAGGAAAAACTGTAGCTATGACAAAAATGTCACAGCTTCTTCCAGAGCCTAGCAGGGAGGGAGAGATGCGTAGAGACAACACAGAAGAATTTTAGGGCAATGAAACCGCTCTGTAGGAGACCGTAGTTGGGGAGACGGGTCTTTACACACTTGTTTGGGCTCACAGAGTGAAGCCGTGTAAACTGCGGACTTTGGGTAATAATGACATGCCTGCTAGCTCCATCCATGATGACAAGAGTATCGTTGGCTGTAAAACATGGGTGGTGGCAGGGCAGGTGGTGGATGGGCAATCTCTGCAACTGGCTCAATTTTGCTGGGAAGCTGAAACTCCTCCAAAAAATAAGGCAATCACAAAAAAGTAAAAACCAAAGAAAGGATCGGGTGTCAGTTGTGATGGGATGGGCACCAAATCCTTTATGGAGGGAGGTGATGAAGCCTGAGGTTCCCAGCCTGAGGATGATGATGTCCCAGAGGCTGTGGACAGAGAACAGTCTGCCTGCAATGGTGTCCACGGGACGCAGGTGCAAGCGCAGGTGGACCGAGGGGGCAGGGAGGAGCCTGGGGTGGTGGGACTCCCTCTTGCGAGGCTTAGGGTGTTGACCAGCAGTGTCTTCAGGGGCAGCCTGAGCAAGTATATGACTGGGTCATTTGGAGAAGACAATAAAAGTGACTTTGGAGTTGGACAAAGCCACCCCCGTCCCGGGGAGCATGCTGACACTCTTGAGCTTATCAGCTGTATCCTTTTTGGATGAGCCTGGCACATCCAGCATCTCAAGTCATTTTTCAGAGAAAGAAATATGACCAGTGAGGTGAATAACCTTCCCACAGCCACACCTTCCCACCACTCACCAGCTACCAGCCCACGGGCCCAGTATCAAATTTGAAAGTTCATGTTTTCATTTGTGGGTGTATGTTCTATTGGAGACAAGCAAGTCTTTCTCTTCTGTGCCAGAAACTGGGAAACCTGACCCAGCCACAGAAGGACGGACAGGCCCAGGCGCACCCTGGAAGGAGTGGCTCCATGTCTGCAGGTGGGGCGTGAGGAGGGCCTGCTCACTAACTGGGGGTCAACTGGCTACATGCTGCTGCCGGGTCCCCCTGGGAGGATTCTGAGTTCACAGGCTGATCCAGGAATCTCTCTGCAGGATTCCACACCAAATTAGGAAGGAAATGCATGCACAGGCAGGACAAGATTGAGAAAGAGAAAAGAACGGTGGTCGGGGAGGGAGAACACCGAGGTGCTGAGAGCAGACAAGCAGGCTGGACCTCTGAGTGTTTGCTGCAGGGCCTAAGACATGGGAAGGCCAGGGCCATGGGAGCCACACTGGGCGTGGGAAAGCTGGGGTGCACATGGGTCAGCAGTGGTCATGATTGCAATATGTACAAGAGGCATAATAATAAAACATACATGCAGGAGCCATGCATGCTGATGATGCAAACTGTATCAAAATAATAACAATGAGGAGGAGCAAGAGGAAGAGGAGGAGAAGCAGCAGGAGGAGAGGAGCAGAAGGAGCAGAAGGAGCAGAAGGAGGAGGAGCCGGAGGAGGAGGAGC
>RJWH01011953.1:0-10259 GCA_004363575.1 Solenodon paradoxus | reverse complement strand
ATGTTGTCTGTGGGTTTGTCATATATGGCTTTTATTAGGTTGAGGTATGTACCTTCTATCTCCATTTTATGAAGGATTTTGTCATAAAAGAATGGTGCATGTTGTCAAAAACGTTCTCTATTGCTATTGATATGATTATATGTTTTTTCTTCTTGCTCTTCTTGATATTGTGTATTACATTAATAAGTCCATGTATGTTTCTTGAATTAAGATTTTAATATCTGCCTAAATAAATAAAACTTCCACTAACAGATCTTGATGCCTTTAAGAACAAATCTAATCTCTCATAGTATCACTCCAAAATATTTGAAGACAGTTTCAATTTTTTATCTAAATGTTTATTTTATTCTATTTTTTAAAGGAAATTTACTGGCAGTAATGAAGGTAAGCAGAGACAAGCAGGAAGAGAGAGGAGGAAGAAGCACTTTATTTATTTTATTTAGTTGTTCATCTTGGTTGTTCTGCCCAGCCCCAGGACGTGAATTCAGATCCTTGAGATGCAGGCTGAAGGTAGCTGACCAAACTATGACTCCACCAAGGGATGCCTAAATTTTTTTTAAGTAAGTTGGTAACAAAAGATGAAGTTCTTAAACACATCAGATAATGATTTCTAATAAACAATTTATTTCATGACTACTAAGTGTTCAGCTAAGCAAAATACCAAGCAAACTGAAAACTGACTTTTCTTGGACCTATGAGAGGATTGAAGATGCAAGGCTCTCTACCACCTTATCTGTTAGGTCAAGAGAGCTCAGTCACAGCCGAGATCTGTTTTCCTCAAGCAGAATGCTGGTGTCATTAATTGAGAGGGAAATTAGAAGGTAAATGTGATGAACTGCAGAGAGGCTGAGAGTGGGTAGATGAGTTTAAGAGGGAGCACCTCCTGTGGGCTATAATTTTAGGGGGCTCATCTTCTATACATTTTATCTCCAGGAGCCTCATGAGGTTTTTACAGTAAAAAGTCAAGAAAGATCCCTTCTCTAGGATATGGCAGGTGACTAAACATTGTGAAATACATCCAGAGCACTCCCCTCCCCCCTCCCTCCCCTTGTCCCTCTTCCTCCCCCTCTCCCTCCCCTCTCTCCTTAGAAGAGACTGATAAGTTTCTGACCTGGGGGCAGAGCATGTCTCTAACTCCAGGGTTCCAGCTTTCCTGCTTTATCAAATGGTAGGGAAAGCGAAGACACATTTGTGATGGTCATATCTAGGGACACAGGCCCACTAAAAGACTGAAATATAATTATAAAATTATAGAACACTTCCTCCCCTGTCCCACCACCATGACTTAAGGGCTCCAGTATAATAACAGTAGATTATAATAGCTGAAAGAGCTCCTAGACACTGCTCTAAGAAAGAGTTCTTAGTGAAGCCCCAAACAATAGGAGAGACAAAATCAAGAACTCTCCAGAAATCTGAAGCCTCTGGCACCAACAGTAAACATTAAACACAGCCCAACTTCTATCCAGATTAATATGAAAGTCTCACACTAAAAGCCTATTTACCACACTTCCTGATGTATTGTATTTGGCTTTCAACGACAACAACAAAATAACAAAGCATGTTAAAAAAAAGTGAGAAAAATCACAGTCTAAAGAGACAAATCAAGAATCAGAACCAAACTCAGGTGTGGCACAGAACTTGGAATGGTCAGATGAAAACTGAAAATAATTGATTCATAGTTTAAGAGCCCTGGTGGGAAACAAACAGACAACAAGCAAAATCACATGGGTAATGTAAGCATAGAGATGGAAATGCAAAGGAATATTAAAGGAAATATTAGAGATCAAAACCACTCCATGGTTTTGAAAAGATGTCCATTGAAACTTCCAAAACTGAAATGCAAAGAGAAAAAAAAATGACAAAGATAAAAGTACCCAAGAACTGTGGACCCATTTTCAAAAGATACAACATGACACAATTAAAATGCCAGAGGGAGAACAGAGAAAGAGCAGAAGAAATATTTGAAGTAATAACAGCTGAGAATGTTCCCAGATCAATGAGATATCAAACCAAAGATGCAAGAAGTTCAGAGAACACCAAACCAAACATACATATAGGCATTCAAACTGTTGAAAATGAAAGACAGTCTTGAAAGAAACCAGTTTGGGTAGCGGGCTAGGGGTAGGGTGTTCTTGACTGTAGCGGAATAAGGGGGAAATTACTGCAGACTGCTCATCAGAAAACATGTAAGGTAGAGAAGTCAAGTGATGAAGCGGCAGTGCTATGAGAAAGAGATGACATTATCCATAACCAAAGAGTCAATTAATTGGGGGGAGATAAGATTAACTGATTAAAATCAGATAATCCTAGCAATCACAGTCTGGTTTAAAAAGTAAAAATCCTCCCTTCACTTCCTCTTCTCATATCCCCTACTGGTAGCTCTTTGTAACTGTTTGGTGTGACTCCTTCCACATAATTTTGTAGGCATATAAATTGATTAAATTTTAAGTATATATTAAATATATGATTCTGTTTTTAAGATAACGAGTTTATATCATCTGATTTTACAAGTTGCAAAACTACTGATCTGTTCATGGCTATGAATGCAGCCCTCTCACTCTTCTCAGAAATACCTAGCATTTTTCTATTGATGAGAATTTGGATTATTTACAGTACTACATATCACGCTGTCAGTACAACACACGCTTATTAAAATATTTTTATAGGCTACAGTTCTGGAGATGAATTTGATAGATCAAAAATGTATGCACATTTAACAGTTTCATACCAAAAAAGTTCTACCACTTTAAATTCTCAACAATGTGCCCTTGTTCTAAGGGAGAGGAATGACTTCCCATGGTTCATAGTCTCTGCTACTGGGGAACAAAACCCTTCTTAAGTGGTTGTTAGTCATTTATTTTACAGTTTTTGTAAATTGTCATTCTCTACGGGCTTATTAGTTTGAAGATAACTTTTTTAGTAGCACTATTACCCTTTGTGTCTGTGTTGCACACATTCCCCCAGTCACACATCTGTTAACTTTGCAGTTTTCTTCACAGGAAATATGACTCTTTATAGACTCAAATCTGCAATGTTTTCCTGATCATTCAGCACCCTTTATCCTACACCTATAGAAACCAACTCAAACAGCTCAAATCACCTGCTTAATTTTACATTCCCAGCCAGTATCAGTGATGGCGTGATGGCATCAGGATCCAGCTTTTTCCACATAATGCTTACCAACAAAAAAAGGTAATGAAAATGATAAATATATTGATAAATGCAATCAAAAGGGCTACAATGTCAGAAAGGTGGTCATGAAAGAGAGTATCTAAGTTGTGCCATGATGCATGAAGAGTGAATAGATTTGAGGGGAGGGGGCAAAAATAAAGGCAAGAACAAAGACTATGCTAGCAGTGCCCATGGGATAATTAGACCAGTCAGACTACATCACATGATATATCCTAGTTGTTGGAAATAGTCACTCACAGAAAGGTATTATTGAAGACATAGGAATGATGGATTTTTTTTTATGTAAAGCAGGGTTAAAATTGAGTACAGTAAAATATTAGATCTTTACTTCCCTTAGTCCAGGAAGTCAAAGGAGCTATATGGGTGGTAGTGATGTGGTGGAACACAGAGGAGAAGCAGCACAGCCCCTCCAGAGAGAGGGATGTTGTGATAGCAATCATCTATAGATCTGCCAACTTAAAGTTTCATGTCTAGTGCTAACGAGAATAGCAGGACTGAGCTGTGACTATCAACCGTGAGGAGGAAGAAGAGAAAGGAGAGTAGGTTTAGGAATCATGAAATGAGTGTGGAGTTGGAGAGGAAGCAGCAATAACCTAAGGAAAGAGTTTTCCAGAAAATGAAGGTGAGTAGCATCCACTGTAGCACAGAAAACAAAAATAGGTACTAGAGGAAATCGGTAGACTTTGACAGCAATTTTAGGAGCCATGTTTTATTTCCTCTATCCTGCCCCTCCCTGCTATGGAGAGTGTTCTCTACCCACCTCCTCTCACACACACACATATAGTAAACCCTGTAGTTATTTCAATGGTTGCCTCTCATAAAACTGTGGCCACTGTGAGTGATCACGTATACCTAACCAAGCAAATCAGTTCTTTTTAGGATTAGAAGTCAGTTTCAGAGGAGGGAATCACAGAACAGGAGGCCCATAAACTGTTTCTGCTTATTTCTTGTCACATGGAAGAAACTGAACTGTAGTAGAAGAAATAACATTCAGAGAGATGGCAGGAAATGAATATCCTGATGACATTTGTTTCTGGTTCCATTTGTCCCTGACCCCCAGATACATGCCTTCTCCGATCTATGTGCCCAATCTCAGTATCAATTAAATAAATCACTCTTCATATAAAGTAACTCATGTTAGGCTTCTGGAATACACATTCAAAAAGAGTAAATAATAAAATATGGATTTAAGTGCAAATCAGTGACCTGAATTTCTACATGAGGCTGTATGTGTGTGTGCATATGTATGTATGTGTGCATGCATGTTTTTTAACTTACTAATTGATAGGACTTAAACCGCTAAAGAGAAATAAGGGAGATTCACATGTGATGACTCCTAGGTTTCTAGATCTAATTATTCTACCTCTTAAATATCTTTTATATCTGTTCTGTTTCCATGTATGCTGCTTTAGCTCAAGTCTTAATTCTTGCATAGACTTTGCAATAGCCTCTTAATTGGATGCTGTGGCCGACATTATTGCTTCTGGATTCATTCTATCTGATATCAGTCTAAGAACAAAACATAAATCCAGTCTTGATATACAATGTTCTTAACGAACTGACAGCTGCTGAACTTTCCAGTCCCACCTCCTACTGTCTCAGTTTATATCTTAAGCTCCAGTCCACACAGCCACTGGCCATTCCCTGAACACTCCATGCTTTCTTGGACTTGGCACATAGTAGACATTCACTGAATGTTCATTGACTTAAATTGTTCTGTGGCTTTGAATTTTTCCGTCTGGGATACCATTTTCATTCCAATTTCCTGATTTATCACATTCACCCCATGTATCACTTCAGTCAGGTCACCTTCCTTGATCATCTTCAATGCACTTCCTCTCCTCAGACTGCATTAGGGGGTCTCTCTTTTGCATTTCCACAGCGCCTCAAACACAACGACCATAGCACTTGCAGTTTCAAAAAATAAAATGTAAACATTGGCTGACTTATCTCTCCTTCCCCACTTTACTGTCTCTGTGGGCAGTTGGAGGGGAGTTTCATTGAGGACAAAGACTGTCCCTTCTTTTCCTCTTTATCTATAACTTGGTATGTGGTGAGCAATCCACAAATGCTTATCAAATGAGGAACTGAGTGGACAGACAGCATATTCACATCAGTAATTTCTCCAAAGGTCAAAAGTCATTTCATCTCAGACACAGATTCTGCAGTCGATAGTTCAACAGCCACACAATACTGGAATAAACCTGTATACAGAATGCTGTGCTTATTACAGGGGTGTTTTTAAATAGTATACAATGCTAAATGTTGCCGAGGATTTTCCAAGACATAACCTTCTACCTTTCTGCCTTGCCACAAAACTTTCCAAAGGCAAATTATCTGCATAAGACACCTTTCTGCTTGGTTGAATCCAGGATTATTTAGTTGTTTTTCTTCCAAAAAGAAAGAGCAAGGTCATTCCTTTAATGCCTGGAGATTAATTTTCCCAAAGAAGAGGGTATTATTATTCAACATTTTGGTTGTAGAATGCCATGGGAAAGAGATTAGCTGAAAGAGAGGTGTCATGGGATGGTGAGATGATTCAGCCCTCAAAGGAATACAACTTTCTCTCCACAAGATCACAGGTCGCTGACTATGTATTTTAGGAAATAAGCAATTTTGTTCTTCTCGTTAAAAAGCAATGAGCAAGAACTAATGAAAGAAAGCAACCATTTCGTGGAACAACAATGACAGGTTTCATCTATTAAGTCTATTTAACTTAACCATCCTATTGTCTCCATTGACAAAACAAATTCAGAAGGCTTTGCCACCCATATTATTTAGGTACAGCAGGATTCAACTGAAGTCTATCTGATTCTAAAGCATAATTGCTTTTTACTATTTCTTAAAAAGAAAATAACGAGGATGATAATGCAAACATAGTGAAGTCTTAAGCTACAATTTCTAGTTTGAATAACTATTTAAAAATAGTTATTTCTTGGATATAAATTCACACTTCATATACTTCTTGTTTAATTTTTTTAAGGCACAACAGTACTACAAAAATAAAAGAGTATTAAAGAGATCCTAAAGCACGTTTGCAAAACTCAACTAGACTGCTAAAAACTTTTTTCTCATGTGAGAGATGTGGGAAGAAAAGTAGCATATACTACTGACATATAAACTAATTAAGTCTTTTTGGAGGTTAGTGTGATCTTGACAAAAATGCATAATACAGATTCCTGTGCCTGACCATGCTGCAGCCTGGAATAAGCACACACTAGGCCTCAGAACCCATGGATCACTAGTCCTACCCTGCTTGGAACCAGTACCAGGCACGCTTCAAGTATCACAGATCCTTGTGCCTGGTCCCTCTGTGACCCCTCTTCTCCTCAACCCATGGGCCAGAGACCACTACCCTGGAACCACCAGACACTAGGCTTCAGGTACCAGACCTGCAGATGACCAGCCCAGCACTGATGTAGCCCAAAACCAGTGCCCATCAGGCTCCAGATACACTAGACCCCTGTCTCCAGCCCTACCATTGCCTAAAAGTAGAAACAGCCCCACTCACAAGAAATCAAGGAGCTGGTACCTACCACATAATCACACAGCTAGGAAGAAATCAAAAGTAAAAGGAAAGTAAAGCCACAGTGCTAAATTGAAGGCAGAGAAAAAAGTCATTCCAAAGCAAGTCAACCAAAAAATACACATATTGCCAAAAAAGGGTGAAAATATTCAGTGCTCATTAGATAAGAATTCCATTGATATAGATTGGGAAAATATGAGTTCAAAATAATAGTTACAAAAAAGCTGAATAAGATGCAGGAAGCACACACAACTTACCAAAGGTAATTGGAAGATATCAGAGAAGTGACAGATCAAACAGAATACTTCACCAAAGAGACAGAGTTCATGAAGAAAGTTCTAGCAGAAATACTAACAATGAAAAATACAGTCAAGGAACTGAAGACAACATGGAAAGCTCCATAAACAGACTCAGTTTTGCAGAGGAATGAATAGCATAAGCTGAAGACAAGATCATAGAGGCTACTCTCACAGAAAAGTAGAAACAAGATTGAGGAAAAATGAAGAAACTCTACAAGACATATCAGACACTATGAGCAGAACAAATATAAGGATAATGGGTGTTCAAGAAGGAAAACAGAGGAGGAAAGAAGCAGAAAACCTATTTAAAGTAGTAATAGTAGAGAATTTCCCACATCCGTAGCAAAAAGTAACCACAGAGTTTCAGGAAGTAGAGCAAACAATAAAATTTCTAAATATAAATAGACTTACAAAAATATCATAATTAAACTTGCAAAAGTCAATGACAATGGAAAACTACTCAAGGTTGCTAGTGAACAGAAAAACACAACCGACAAAGACACACTTTCCAGGCTATCATCAGACTTCTCAGCAGAAACCCTATAGGCCAGGAGAGAGTAGAATAACACATTCCAAATATGAAAAGCAAAAACTACCATGCAAAATTATCATTTAAATAGGATGGGGAAATAAAGGTCTTTAGTGACAAACAAAAGCTAATTGATTTTTCTATCACCAAGTCTACCACTCAAGAAATGTTAAAAGGATTCCTACAATAGGGAAAATAAAAAGATTCATCAAACCTCAAGAATGGTGATAAATGGTAAAACAAAAGCAGAAACAAAGATGGGAACAACAAGAGAGAACAAAAACACTAAAAGGGAAAAGAAAAGCAAGGAATCTGTACAACTACATAAACATTATATGGCATCATCTTATAAATGATTATCATACAGCAGAACAGTGAGAGCCAATGCACAGAATATCCACACACAAAAAAAAACATTTCTAAGAGATATATAGCCAAAAATAGACAAAATTGATAGAATGGACACTAAAAATCATCCAAAGGAAAAAGAAAATCTAAACAACCAGGAAATGAAACAATAGGCAGAGAAAATCAACAGAAAACTAAGGTTCAAATGACAGCAACAAAGTCCAACATGTATGTCATCACCTTAAATGTGAATGGACTAAACTGACCAATTAAAAGACATAGAGTAGTTGGATGGACAAAAATAATTTACACCAATATAATGCCTACAAGAAGTGCATGTCAGATCCAGAGATAAATGTTGGTTAAAAGACAAGGGCTAAAAATGTGAATGCCTAGAATGCATGTAAAACTACTCTGCTATTGAACAAAAATAGGAAAAAATGTCGAATTTTTAAAGCTAACCACACAGTAACTAAAAAACACATTTCTAGGGAAAAAGCAAAGAAGAAAACAAAAAGGGAAATCAATAAAAACATAACTATACCCAACCTACCTAAGAAGAGAAAAAGAAGTACAAAGGGACTCTCTGGTACAACACACAGAAGACAAATTACAAAATAACAATAAACAGCTACATATCAAAAATCACTCTAAATGTTAATGGACTGCATACAATTGTCAAAGACAGAGTGGCTGAATGGATTAAAAAGCATAACCTGACCTTCTGGTTCATTCAGGTAACTCCCTTTCTTTCAGGGATAAACGAAGACTTAGTCAATGGTTCAAAGACAATCCTTCAGTCAGATGGCAGCTACTAAAAAGCAGGAATAGCCATATTTATAGTGGATAAAACAGGCTTCAAACTAAAAAGCATAACAAAAGACAGATATGGATATTACATAATGATTGAGGGGTCAACTTAGCAAAAAGACATAACGCATATTAACATGTGCACCAAATGAAGGAGCATCAAAGTATATTAAGCAAATATTAGAAGTGATGAGAGACATCGACAGCAATACAATAACAGTAAGAGATTTCAACACCCCACTAACAACAATGGACAGATGAAACAGGCAGAAAGGTATCAGGGATACAGAAGCTTTAAATGACGATTTGGAATAATTAGATCTAATAGAAATGTACCAAACACTTCATCCAACCACAACAGATTTCACTTGCTTCTCAAGTGTGCATAGAACATTCTCAAGGACAGATAATATGTTGGGAAACAAAACATGTCTCAACAAATTTACAAAGATTGAAGTGATACCAAGCATCTTTTCTGACCACAATGGCTTAACACTAGAAAGCAACCACAAAGAGAAAGCTGGAAGACCCCAAATTAATTGGGGATTAAACAATATGCTTCTGAATGACTCAGGTAAAAAAGGAAATCAAGAGAAACTTGAAAATACTTAGAGACAAATGAGAATGAAGACATGAGTTACCCGAGTCTATGGGATGCAGAGAAAGCAGTAGTAAGAGGAAAGTTCATTGCAATGCAGGCTTACCTCAAGAAACAAGAAAAATTGCAAATAAACAAAGTAACACTACATTCAAAATGATGAAGAACAATAAAGACAAAAATAAATTGAAGAAAAAATAATACAACTTTGAGCACACATAAATTAAATAGAAAACAAAAAGACAATCCAGAAGATCAAAGAAATCAAAAGTTGGTTCTTTGAAAAAATGAACAAAATGGACAAAACATTGGCTAGATTCACAAAGAAGAAAAGAGAAAAAACTCATAACTACAATTAAAAATGAAAGGAGAGAAATTACAACCGATACCACAGAAATACAAAACACCCTAGGAGACTTATGAACAGCTCTATGCCAACAAAGTAGACAAACCTGAAGTCATGGACATATTTCTAGAAAAATACAACCTACCAAGATTGAACCTGGAAGAATTAGAACATCTGAACAGAACAATCCAACAACAATCCAAGCAAGGGATTTGAAGAGGTTGTCAAAAATCTCCCTAAAAATAAAAGCCCCGGACCAGATGACTTCTCCAATGAGTTTAACCAAATCTTCGGAGAATAATTAATACATATTCTTCTCAAACTCTTCCATAAATATTGAAGAATAAGGAACACTCCCAAATACTCTCTATGAGGCTAACATCACACTGATACCAAAAGTTGACAGAGACATCACCAAGAAAGAAAACTACAGACCAATGAACATAGATGCAAAAATTCTCAACAAAATATTAGCAAACTGAATATGACAATGCATCAAAAATATCATCCAACATGACCAAGTGGGGTTTATCCCAAGGTTGCAAGGATGGTTCAACATACATGGACTTATTAATGTAATACACAATATCAAGAAGAGCAAGAAGAAAAAA
>RJWH01011952.1:0-10271 GCA_004363575.1 Solenodon paradoxus | reverse complement strand
GGTAGGGAGCACAGCTGTGTTTCACCGTGAGTCTGTGTGTCCTGCTTGTCCAGCTGGTGAGTCAGTGGAGCAGGGAGTGGCTGAGCCAGGGTAGGTCTGTGTGTCCATGTGTCTGTGTCTATGCTTGGGCACTTCCACGCTGGGAATGACAGTGTCCGTGTGCAGAAGGCAGGTCTGCGTGTGTCCGTGTCCGAGGCTATGCGTCCTGTATGTGTTTGCACTGTCCGTTCTACCACATCCCTGTGCATCCCTATGTCTGTGGGTCCCGGTTGTGTGTGCTCGTGTCTCTGCGCGCGAGAGGTGTCCAGGACCCGGACGTCTGGGTCCCGTTTTGCGTGTCCGGCAGGGGTCCTGGTCACTTCGTTGCTACCTCCACCTGGCCTCCGTCGTCGTTATGTCCGCGTGTCCTCCTGGCGAGAGGTGGGCCGGGAGGGGAGGGGAGAGGAGGGGAGAGGAGGGGGGGTCCCTCCACCTCTCCACCCACCCCGCCCCCACCCCCACTCCCACTCCCTCAGTCCCGGGATCGAACCTTATTTAGAGTCGCGATTCGACATCTGTTTTCAAATTTGATCAGCTCTGAACTTTATTTTCCGAGTTTGAGGAAAATTATATTCCATCGATCGCGCTCCCGCCCCCTCCCCCGCACCGCCCGCCGCCGCCGCCGCCGCCGCCTCCATATATCTGCGCGCCGAGCCGGCCGGGCGGCCGCGAGGGCGGGAGGCGCCGCGCGCCAAGGAGGAGCAGAGGGAGGAGGAGGAGGAGGAAGAGGAGGAGGAGGAGGCGCAGGAGGCCGCCGCCCGCCCCCGCGCCCCCCGCCCCGGCCCCGCGGGCCCGGCGCCCGCTCGCCCGCCCGGAGCTCGTGCTCCGCCGCCCACCCCGGGCTCTGTCCCCAGCGTCCCGCGTCTTAGTCCCTCTTGCGCTTCTGTTTCGTGTCTCTGCAGCTCCCGGTCCGCCCGCCCCCTCCCGCGTCCGTGTCTCTGGCTGTCTCTCGGTGTCACGGTTTCTGTCCGTCACGGTCTCTCGGGGACTCTCGCTTTAAGCTTGCGCCCTCTCTGTCTCTGTTCCCCGGGGACTCGGGGCATCTCACCCCCAACCCTGCGCTCCGCCCCGGTGTCCCCTCCCCAGGACACTGCGGGGGCCATGGCTGCACGACCCGAACTTTAAGCACTTCGCCCGGGACCGGTGCGGATGCGCAAACCCCAGAAAGTGAGTGAGCGCCGTGGACGGCGTAGGGGCGGGGATGGGGGGCGGGGATTCCTGCCCGAGGCGAGGGGGCAGGGGCCGGGCCGGGGCGCGAGGTGGTCCCCAGAGACCTTAGGAACTGGGCTCCGGGAGCCCGAGCCCGAGGCAGGGGAGGTGTTGGGGTCGCCTGTCTGGGCAGTGGGGACGGGGTGGGGCTGCTTCCAACTCTGGGGAGGTGGGAGGGGAAGTGGGCTGGAGAGGTGGCCTCGGAAGGGTGGGGTCCTGGATGGGGCACGGGACCTAAGGACGCTGAGAAACTGGAGTCTGAATATTTGGGAAAGGGTCTAGCAACCGACCTGAGGGAGGGTGGGTCTGGACAAGTCCTGGTGAGCCGTAGAGGCCAGGACTGAGACTTGAAATTTGGAACCTGGGGGCTCAGAGTCAAAAGACTAGATATTTGGGGTCAAAGATCTAGATATTTGGAGCTGAGGTGACAGTTTGGGGCTGGGGGGTCAGGACTGGGCATGTAGGTATTTGGGGCTGGGATCAGTATGGGGGTGTGGATTTGGGGGCAAGTGGTGTGTTTGGATCTGGGATGGGAGTTCAAGGCTGAGGGTCTGCACATTTGGATTTGGTTATTGGGAGTCTGGCTGTTTGATGTCAGGGGTCACCTGGGCTGTGACAGGATATTTGGGCCAGTTCAAGGGTCTGTACATTTTGGGGCTGGGCCACCTCTGCCTTCTCTGGCTGCTCTGTCTTCACTGTCTGTCTCTAATCCTCCCAGGTCCTCTCTCTGTCTTTCTGACACAGTCTCCATCTCTCTATCTCTTTGAGTCCAACTCTGAGACTCTCTCTCAGAATCTCTGTGCCTCTTCTCTTTCCCGGTATCTCTCTGTCTCTCTATCTCTGCCTTTCTGTCTCTCACTATCTCTGTCTCTGTCTCTCCCAGCATCTCTGTCTCCCCCTTGCTGGTTTCCGCTCAGATTAAGCCGGGGACCTAATTCCAGGCCCAAGATCGAATTTTCTGGCAACAAAGGGAAATAGCGAATCGATCGGTCGCTCCGGAGATTAAGAGACAAGCGGCGCGCGGATCTATCACGGCTAAACGGCCCCCCCCGCCCGCTCCCCCCGCCCGGCCGGCCCGCCGAGGCCCAGACGCGCTCCGCATCGCCAAGCAGCCTCAGGAGCCCGGCTGCCCGGCAGGCCCTGGCCCACAGCTAACTGCGGGGCCGAGCAGCGGGCCAGAGCGGGGAGGGATCTGAGAGCCGCAACTGGCCCCAGGGAAGGGAGGAGCCGGGACAGAGTGTCCCGGAGACAGCAGACCAACCGGAAGAGTCATGCTGCCTATACCTGCGACCTCAGGTAACACCTTTCACCCACACCTGCCTTATCAACACCTGTCCCATCCATGTTCCCCCTCCATTTCCCCGATCTGGACCTCCAATAACACTTGTCTCGGGATACCTGTCCCCTGCAGGTAACACCTGTCTTCTGCACCTGTTTTCCTCTCACCTGCCCCCCTAGGTAACACTTGTCCCTTGAGACCTGCTCTAAAGATGCCCATGATCTCTCAGGTAACACATGTCCCCTCTTATCTGCCCCTTCAGGTAACACCTGTTCTCCAAACTCAGCTCTTTCTACCAGAATTCCATTCGGGCTCATTTCATACCCCACTGTGCCCTTCCTGCACCTGCATGCATTGTCTCTCACACATTGTGCACCTCTGCCTTCCCTCGGCCATCCTATTCAGCATGTCTTTACACATGCCTTCCTCTATACATATGCACCCCAAGATCCTCCCAGCCCTCCTCTGTAATGCCTGCCTCTTCCACCCACCTGGCTCTCACCCAGGCTTCTGCTGTCCAGTGCTAACCTGCCACCTCACACTGTCCTCCCAAGAACTTCCCACACACACCACCGGAGAACACACACTCCCTGCCGTACCTGCCTCTCACACTCCCTCTCCCACCCTTTCACCACACCCTTTCACATGAATACCTGAACCCCCCCCCATGTGTCTTTTTCACTTGGCATTTCAGGTGTAACTCACCTAGGCATCACGTGCACCAACCCACCTGTCTCTAATGCCAACCCTACAACTGCTCCCACCTGCAGTGGTCCCGGGTCCACGGGTCCACGTGTATCCTTCTTTTGCATGGGCATCTTGTCCCTTGATAGCCACACCTGTCCACCCGCACAGGAGCTTCTCCCCTTGTGTGTGACTCCTCACTTCACGTTCTCTGTCTCTGACTCTTCCTCTCTCACTGTCTCTTTCAACAGACACTGCTTCACACATATGTGCCACTGGCAGGAATCTATCCTGGTCCCAGGTACCAGGTGCCTCACCTGTCTCCCTGTTCCCCCAGCTGTCTCACGATACCACCTATCCACTTCCGTTTTGATCCCACATACCTAGTTACCCACATTTCTCACATCCTCTTTTCTTGCCTCACCAGGTTCCACTAATACCTCCGCACACCTGCCCCTTGCTCACCTGTCTGCCTCAGGTACCACCACTCATTTCTCCAGCAAACGGGCAGGGCACTGAGACCTATACACACACACACACACACACACACACACACACACACACACACACATACACACACACGTTTTTAATCTCTTCCACTGGGTCCTTGTCATAGCCCTGTCCTCCTAACCTGTCCCCAAAGGAGCTATGTCCTGGACACCTGCCCCAGAGACAGACATGCCCTCGATTCCCAACACTGGTCCCTCTCTATCCCACTCCCCCCTCCGACATCCATGTCACCATGTCCCTTCACTGCATTTTCAAATGTGTGTGCCACCCACACCTGTCACCTACCTGGTCGCAGCACTGCCTGTCACTCCCACACCTATTGAGCCAAACCTGCAGATCCCTCCCACCTGAATGTCTCCAGCTTGCCTCCTGTCCCTTTCCACAGCACCTGCCCCAGCCATCTAGCTCTTCTGGGACACTCTTCTTGGTGAGCGTGAGTTAGGCCTGGAGCGCCTGGAGCTTTGGCTAAATATAGGACACCTGCCATCCACAAGGCTGTCCGCTGCAGGGGGCAGAATCCCGAAGCCAGAGGTTCCGGCCCTCAGTGCACCTGCAGGGCTTGTCAGAACGCAGGCACTGCCCGCCACCCCGAGAGGCTGGAGCACCAGCCGTGGGGTGGATCCTGAGTCTCTGCTTCTAACACACTACAGATGCTACTTCTGCTGCTCTGGGGACCACTCTTTGAGTAGCACCTTCTTATAACGTGTCCCCCACCTATTATACCATATGAAACACAGATGGCAGTGATGGTGAGGTGTGACAGTGATAGCTACGCTTAATGAACCTGTCTCTGTGACAGGTATTCTTCTCAGTTCTCCAGATCCAGTGTCCCTTCTCATTGTCACAGGACACGTATGAGACAGGGACTTGCCCTTCTCTCCATTTCACAGAGAAGAAAATTGAGTCCAAAGAAGTATTGCTTTGAGGTCTCAGGATCTGGTAGACGTTGGAGGTTTGAGTGGCAATGAGGCCATCTGACTTCAGAGACTGCTCTTCTACCCGCCAGGTGGCCTTGTGCCCACACCTGTGTATCAGCACTTGCCTTCCCAGCATCAGCCCGTGCTGCTCTCCAGCACTCTCCCTTCTCTGTCCACCCTGGACCTGCCCCACCTCCCTGCCTCACACTGGTCTCTGGTCTCGGAGGTCTCCTGAACTTCCTCTACCTCTGTGCCACTGGTGGGTCTCAACTCTCCCACCTTTATCTCCACTCTCTAACGCCATCTCTGCCGCCATCTGCCTAGCTACCCTCTGCTGACCTCAGATTCTCTTTTTCTATCTCTGTTTCTTGGTCTCTTCCTCCCTCCTTATCTCTTTGTTCTCTGTCTCCATCTCTTTCTCTCACTGCATCTCTGTGTGCTTCACTTTATCTCTGTCTCATTCTCTGTCCCTTGCTCTCTCTAACAGAGCAACTACTGAGGGTCTTGAATTTGAGTCCAGGCACCACCACTCACCCTGTGGGACTTTGGCCAAGTTACTTCTCAGTCTGAGCCTCAGTTTCCACATCTGTGAAATGGGTGTCATGCAGTTGTTTCCTCCTAGTACGTGGTGAGAATGAGGTGCTGAGGACATGAGAGGACCCTGGACAGATGGAGACTGACCTTCCCTCCCTGGGTCCCTCTCTGTTCCTGTGTCATTCCAGAGCTGCCCTCTGGCCTGGTTGTTGGTGAGCGTGTGTGTGGTGGGGGCAGCAGAGAGAGATGGGCAGTGGCATCCTGGTCAGCTGAGGCCTGGGCATGGGACCCGGTGTGGGGCTGGGGACAGGGATCGATCTGCCTCGGCGGCAGTGCGCGGGCCAGGATTGCATCTTGTCACAATAATTTATTGCTCTCATCCCGTCTGATCGATGGCGCTGAATTAGCACCGAGCCTGGTGCCCCTGGAGCCCTGAGCCCCCCTAGCCAGCCGGACCTTGGCCCTTCTCTGGCCCTTGTGGGATCCCAGGAGGGAAGCCCAGGCACCCAGGCCCAGCCAGCTTGCCTCTGTGTCCTGTGTGGGTCCCCGCACCAGTGTCATAGTCTCTGTCTCTCTTTGCCCTCACCTTTGCCTGCCTGGGGCTTTGACCCCTTCCTCAAACTCAGCCACCCATGTTGCCCCCATTTTGTCCCCATTTCCTCATCTGCTGAATCCCCTGTCCCTTCTGTTATGGAGTCTCTACCTCTGGTTCCCTGCTCCATCCCTAGTCCCTGGGTCCTTCTGTCTCCACCTCTCTGTCCCTTCGCCCCAAGCCTTGCTGCCTCCCTCTGAGTCTCTTCCTTTGACTCGCTGTCTTTCCGTGTAATCCTGTAATCGGAATTCCATTTCCTGAGCACATACTTGGCACCGAGTCTGGGCTCCTACAGTCCTGGCAGCCACACCTGCCTCACTCTCTGTCCCTTCACCCCTCCTGACTCACAGAGCTGCCCCACTGTGTCTGCCAGTGACTGGGAGGAGACTCCACTCCCAGCAGAAGTGGGCTCAGGAGGTGGCAGGAGGTGGGGATGGGGACCCCGTGGAGGTGAGGAGGAGGAGGAGGCAGGTTTTGCTGATAGCCAGGAGTTAGGACACTGACTTCAGGACTTCAAAAGAGCCAAGGTGGGCATCTGGTGTCGTGATCCACCTGAGGTCTGTCCATCCATGCCTTTCCCTTGCTCCCACCTCTCACACTTTCCCTCACCTACTCCTCAGCTCGGCGCTAATCCCTCAATTTTACGCCTCTCTGCCCCCTCCTCTCCTTCCAGTCTTGAGCAGCTCAGCCCATGACCCGGCTCTTTAATTTACTCTGCAAGGCCTCCCACTCACACCCCTTCCCTTGTCCTGTTAACTGGGAGGATAGCTCTGTCTTCCCTGGCCCTGGGGTTTTGCTGGCCCTGGTCTTTGTGGGATTCCCTGTATCTCCCTCTCTGTCTCTTCCCTCTCCCTCTGTTCCTCCCCATCTCTGTCTCTCTCCTCTCAGCATCTCCCCCTACACCAGCCAGTCTCTGATCTCTGATCTCTGAGGACCTCAGGCAGGGGTGGGGCACAGCCTTATTCCCAGTGTCTCCGCAGTGGCAGCTCCTCAGCCTCCCTCCCCTCCCCCAGAGCTGTTTGGTAGGCGGGGTGCGTGGCACTGCGGCTCCTACCTCCCCAGGGACACTCCCTCGACACCCCCTATTGACACCATTCTGAAAGCAGGCTGGGCACAGCTCCTGGGACATCCATGCAGAGACCGTGACTTGGGGAGAGAGACAGAGACACAGAGACCCCCCCCAGCCAGAGATGCCAGTTAGAGGGAGAGACAGAGAGAGGGTGGGTATGAGGTCTCCATCCCTGCCCGGCCTGCCTCCTGAGACCGCTGTCACCTTCTCTAGGCCAGGAAGCTATGCTCCTCTGTCCCTCTGTCTGTCTGTCACAGTGCAGCCTCCACAGAGGTTCCTGGCAGTGCGCGCGCGCGTGTATGTGTACGCATGAGCCTGTGCGTGTGTCTTCCCGTGTGGTTGTGTGACTGTCTCTGCACGTATAAGTGTGATGTGGGCTCCCGGCACAGGTGACTCAGGAGGTGCATGAGATCATGGGGCTGAGTGTCGTGTGTGTGAGCACATCGGTGTGACCCTCAGCTGTGACAGCTGGTGTGACTCAAAACTCTGGAGATGTATCGGGTGTTTCCACGTGGTGTGGCCATGGGGGCCAGTTTGAGTGCCCAGGTAGGACAGTCCTTACAGGATGAGACAAAAAGGCTTAGTCCAAGGGACATGGGGTGGAAGCATGGAGCAAGTGTGACCCCAGTAGACCCCAGGAGCCGGGCTGGTGAGTGTGGGTGTGAGGGAGGCAGTGAAGAAACAGTGGGGGCCACGGCCACCCCCAGCCCGTGCGTCAGGGACTGCTGTGTGACAGTGTGCTTGTGTGTGAGTCGGGCTGATCAGAGTCACCGGTCGGATGTGGACAGTGTGTGTGTGGGGCGGGGTGTGCGGCCATTTTTGGAAACTGAGTATAACGCTACATGGGTAGTGGCAGGTCATGACTTTAAAGTGAGCGGCATTGTGTGACCCTCGTGCAGGGTGTGGAAGGCCGTGTCTGCAGGTGTTAGTTCATGATGACTGACATCTGGAGGGTGCAGGCATGTGCCAGCCGTGTGAGCGGTGCCGGCCGTGTGCGGGGCTGTGTCCCTGTGACGATGTCTGGGCCTGTGTGTGTCCCCACTGGCCGTGTGTGTGTTCCATGCGTCTGTGTTACAGGTGACGGCCTGGGCTCACTCAACTCCCAAGTGAACCAGTGTGTTGTGGGGTGACAATCTGGCCTTGAGGGAAGTTGCAAAGTGATGCGTGTTAGGGGCACGGGTGCCTGCACCCCAGACCGGGAGACGTCCTGCTGGGGTCAGGCTGGACATGTGGTTGAGGCAGGTGGCTTGGGGGGAGTAGGGGTGGCCTTGGGGGTGGGGGCAAGTCCAGGTAATGGTCCTGCCAGTCTCACCTTCATGCCCGCCTGTTAGGCGGGGCTCCTGGGGGTGGGGGGCGACCAGGGCCCGTGCCTGGACGTCGCCCATACGGACGAGTCCGTCGTCACAGGTGTGCCGTGTGCTGATGGATGGGTGTGCAGACAGCGCGCCACCGCGGTCCGCAGCGTCCCTGCTGTGCACAGACGGGCGCCCCACGGTGCGTGGCCCAGGAGGGCGAGGGTCCCCAGATTGTGTGCGAACGCGGGGGCGCAGCGGGAGCGGAGTGTCAGTGTACGTGCGTGCCGGGCGGTGTGCGTGTGCGTGCGGGGGCGGGGGGCGGCGGGAGAAGGGGCTCGGCCGCGTCTCTCTCCTCTTTAGACAGAGCCCCGGAGAAGATATGAAATTTTAAAAAAAAATCAATTTTCATTCCACTTGTGCAGATTGTGTTAAGGGGAGGTGGGGGTGCTGGGTGAGGGATGAGGGGGCTGGGGTGGGTTGTGAGGCCTGAGGCGACTCCCGAGGCGGCCAGCACAGCTTAGAGAAATCAAAACAACTGGTTAAACCCCAGCCCAGGGGTGGGGTGCGGGGCGGGGGGAAGAGAGACTCCTGGCAGAGACAGAGACTCTCAGAGATAGAGACACAGAGTGAGAGAGGGAAAGGCAGGACCCTCAGACACAGCGGGAGGACCTGTCTCTAGAGACAGCAGGGTGGCCTGGGACCATGCACAGCTTGCCACGCACACACAGACGTGCTTGAGTTCACAAACGGGTGCATGGACAGGTGGGGGGACGGGGCGGCAGGAGCAGCGGGCACCCAGGGTCCTGGGGTCTGAGGGCTGCGGAGCTGGGTCCGTGTGTGTGCGCGCGCGTGCATTTGCGCGCGCGCGGCGGGGTGGTTGCTGAGCTGTGTGGGCACGTGTGTGCACACAGGGCTGGGTGTGCCTATCTGTGCTTCTGTGTCACCCGTGTGTCACCATCCGGTGCGAGTGTCCAGGCGCCGGGCTGTGTCTGTCCTGAGTGGCATCATGTCAGGTGTGCCTGTGTGTCTGCAGAGGGTTGTGAGCCCGGGTGCTGCTGCTGTCTGTGTGTGTGTCTGTGATGTGTGATTGTGGGTCTTTGTTTCTGTGTGGCATGGAATCCCTGTGGGTCTTTGTGGGCATCTGCACAGTCGTGTGTCAGTTTCCAGGTGGAAGTGGCCTGCTGGTGTGTGTGGCACATGACCCGGTGGCATGTGCCTGGGCGAGTGTGTGAGCCTACGTGACGGCTGTGGCGGGTTTGGGACCCGAGTTTCTGTCGGCGCGTGTGTGTGATGTGTGTTGTGTGTGACGGCGTGGTGAGTGGCACTTGCTAGCCTGTGTCTGTGGTGTGTGTCCCTTTGTTGACGGGCGTCTGTGCCAGTTGTGTGAGTGCGGCCTGCGTGCCTGGGCTGCGGTGCGGGTCTGTGAGTGCTGCCGGTGCGGAGAGGAGGGAGGCAGCCTCCGCCTGCCAGCCCCTCTGCACACTGCTGCACGCAGGCTCACACACATTCAGTGCCATGGCTGCGGGCGCTGGAGATGGGGCGGGGGGAGGAAGCAAAATAAAATTAAAAATTAAAGCTTGCCTGGAGTCCCCATCCGCACCGCATGGGCCAGTGGGGAGGGGTGGGGGGGGAGTGTTCAGCAGCTTCCCCTCTGCTGCCACCAGGGCTGGGCCCTCTGTCCATCTGTCTGACCGTCCTACCAGGCCTCAGCTTGGTCTTGCAGCCCCGGCCACAGGCTGCCTCCCTCCATGGGTCGATCAGTGATCAATGGGGCCAGGGGGGCGCCAGGGGCAGGGCAAGATCAAAGGGTCCCCAAGAGAGACTGGGACTGAAGCAGAGATGGGGAGACAGGGCAGAGATGTGGAGATCGGAGATCGAGATTGAGAGACAGAGGCAGGGAAAGGGGTGCAGGGAGGGGAGACATGAAAACGGCACCATAGACACAGATGTGGGGGCATGGAGACGGGGTACAGAGGACCCCCAATCAGGGCAGAGGGGAAGGAGGGCCAGGGTCCCGACCCTATGGGTCTGACCAGACAGAGGTGGGGACAGAGATAGGAAAAGTGGCAGGCAGAGACACGAGATGGCAGAGATGGGTGAGATGGTGGAGGGGGGGAGCGTGGGAGCAGGGCCCGGAGCGCCG
>RJWH01011951.1:0-10267 GCA_004363575.1 Solenodon paradoxus | reverse complement strand
CCTGCTCCCTCCTCCTCCCTCCTCACCCCTCTCTTCCTCCTCCCTCCTCCTTCCTCCTCTCTCCTCACCCCTCCCTATCCTTTGTTCTCATGTCCCTTTAGCTGATCTGTGCACAGTTTAGATGGAAACGGATCGCAGTAATTGCCTGAACATTGCATTGTCCAGGAAGGCAATGTACAAAGTCTGTTTCTGCATCCACCCCAGGGAGCACCTCAGACTGCTGACTCTGCTCTTTCTCTCAGCACGTTGAGTCCTACTCCCAGCACAGGGGCAGGCATCGGCCCAGGGGCAGGGCACAGAGACAGGAACAGAGACAGCTGGGCCCTGAGGACTCCTCAGCCCCAGCCCCTGTGCCCTGGAGGACGAGCTCTGGGAAACCTGCTCACCTCTGCATCCTGTCCACCTGCGCCGTTGCCTGCCCGCCGTGGGTGGGGCGCCCAGGGGACCCTGTAGTTCCCTGGGGGTTGCCTGTGGCAAAGGACTAGTCCTGTCACCTGGAGCTGCCTCATTGCATTAAAGGGAATGAGCTAAGCACGTCTGTACTGCCCTGTGTCCTCTGAGTGGGGAAGGGAGTGTCCCGGTGCCCCAGACACCCCTCGAACCACCTCCGCTAGAGGCCTTTGCCAGGGTTTGTGGCCCCCTCGTCTGTCACAGCATCGGTCATCCGTCCACTGCGCTGCTTGCAGGGCACCCGTCCCTCCGGGAAGAAGCCATCAGGGGAGGGAAGGCCACAACCAGCTCCTGGGCGGGGACACCCACCCTCCGCCCCACTGGTTCACGTCGGGTGCGGGGATGGCCCACGCGTCCACCTCCCGGCTGCGCCTCCGACGCGGCCACCTGTGGAGGGGTAGGCGCCCTTATCTGTCATTACAGCACATAGGACGGCCTGATGCCGACCCTCCCTAAGCCCGCGTGTGGCGGAGACCGGCTTGTCCTCTTCCCGCGCGGCGCATCTGCAGCCCGGCGGGGATGACGGCGCCTAATACACTGAGTCAGAGGAACGCGTTTTGTTTGTGCATCAGAAGATCCTGCTGTGTCTTCCACGGGTGTAGTAAATCACCAGTGACACGTGGCAAAGCCCTCGGGAGAGAAGAGCAGGGACAGCAGCTGGGCTTCCCTTGATCTTCAGGCGTCCAGCGCAGGGCACTCCCTTCGGCGTCGGGGCCAGGTTGTGGGGGGACATGCACCCAGCTGCCAGGCATGGACTCCCGGCCCACAGACCAGAGTGGCTTCCCAGGCCATTCCTCACCCTGTCAGTCATCACTCTTCCAAATGCTGCCGCCCATGTTATCTGAATAGAAGCAGCTAAATGCCGCCTTTGAAGGCTCCATTAAGGATCCCTGGACACACTGGGTGCCTGGTGCGTCCCCAGACAGGAGTCTGGCACAGGGCTCCCTCCGGCTGCTGCCCCGGACACCTGCTGCGCTGTGCAAGGGGGCCAAAGACTCACAAGGATTTGCGAGTAAATTCCATGCGGTGATCTTGCACACAGAAGTCCGACACCTCCAGCGGCCGTCACCCCTCTGAGGCCGTCGCCAGCACCCGCCCCGCTGCTCAGCTGAGACGAAGCGAGTGTCCTACCCTAGGACTTCCACAGGCTGCTCAGCCTCAGATGGCCAGTGGTTGCTGGGTCGTGGCCATGTGGCGGATCAGAGCCGCTTCCAGGAGAGTGTGCCAGCTCCTCCCCAGGTACGGCCCCTCCAGCCCCACCGCAGGGCGTTTCCTTCCTCCCTCGATCTCCGCAGCGGGGCGTACATGCTGCCCTTGGGGACACAGTGAGGGACACTGGACAGGACTGGGGCTTCCACCTGGGCTGGAGCGCGGGGAGCGTCATGCCCACCGAGGCCAAGAGTTCCGCGGGAGGCCCAAGCCCAGCACGCGGACGTCCAGCGTGGACGGCTGGGAAGGGTGGGCACATGCGCACACACGCCGCAATGGGACCTGGAGGAGAGAATGCAGTAAACTGACCACAGCTAGAGGCCGAGGGCTGTGCGGTAATAAAGCTCAGTGTGAGAAGAACCAGCTAGAAAACACTAATAACAGAAAATCAGGGGTTCCAAGCACAGCCTCTTGGAGAAGGGCGATAAAAATGTGGACTCTGCATACATTAGTCAGGGGACAAAAGAGAAAGAAGCAAATCACCAAAATGATTTTAAAAAAAAAAACAAAAAAACGCAGCGATGACCTCACTGCAGTGTCCACAGATGTCAAATGAAGAAGTGAATCTTTGCCTCCCTGCCCCAATAAATCCAGCTCAGGCGACAGGCGCACCTGCTGGACGGCTCACAGCTCGCACCAGGCAGAGAGCGGAATGGATTCCTGAAGAGCGATGTCGACCGGAACGACTGAATTAGAAAATCCAGAGCCAGGCAGTTTTCCTGATTCATTCGAGCAAACAGTTAAGGAATAATTAATACCAACTTTCGATAAACGGTTCCAGGAAACCGGAGAGGAAGGCAGCTCGTGCGCCCTCCCGTGAAGGCAGCGGGGCCCAGCCCAGATGCTCGAACCACATTCCAAACCCGCCGCTGCGTCCCGCGACCGCGCTGAGAACTTAGCGCACCCGCGTGCAGTCTCAGCAGAGAGAACCCAGCGGTGCCCAGCTGGGCAGCCCAGCATTCCGAGCAGAGTCCATCCCCCGGACGAGAATCCCGTTTTCCCAGAGCAGCGCCGTCGTCCGCCCTCGTCACTCAGTTGAAAACAGCACGGTCCTCTCTCGACTGAGCAGACGCCCTGCTTGACAGACGCCAGCGCTAACTGGAGCGGGTCAGTCTGTGGAACTACCACCTAGTAGCCGCCGAGGGCGGTGAGGATGGCGTGGCCCCTGGGCGTCCCCACAGGACGTGACCGCAGCCCCAGCACCACGCGCCGTCAAGGACCATCAGTGCTTGAGGCCGCGTGCACCAGCTTTACAAGCTCATTTTTTAATGCATCCGTCAGTGCACCATTTGCACATCAAAACTCTGTTTAAAGAGAACGTAATTTGCCCTCAGCGCGGGAGAGTAAACATGAGCCTTGCATGTCTCTGCCAGCGTGAATGCAAACCATCTTGATTCTCTGCGCGCCTAGAGAGGCTATCGGCTAAATAAACAACTTAAAAGGCATCTTCCCATAATGGGAGGGTGGGCTCTTGTGTCCGGAGAAGCCTGTCTCAGCGTCCTTGTTCTGTGAGTGAGATGCCCACCGCCGTCAGTGTTCTTTCTCTCTGTGGGCGTCCCAGCAAATGCGGCTGAAGTGACCTGGACGCTCATGACCGACGCATGAGCCCAGTGCTCCACGGACCGGCCATCTAAGGGGTCCCACACGTATGTGCGTAGATTAAAAATGAGTATGTTGGGAGTGATTGTCTCACAAAAATGACTCTGCAAGCAGTTCCGACCGCGGAGCATTGAGCTGGGGTCTGTGGGTCACATTCAAGAGTCTGTTTTTTGTCAGAGGGCTTGAAGCTGTGCTCCATGGTCAACCAGCAAAGTGCGTCCTTGGCCAGGCTCAGAAGTCTGTGTGGCCGGCGTGATGTGCGGCTGCGTGTCCTGGGCCAGCCGCAGACTCCTGGTGGGCAGAGGCACAGACGAGGTCGCCCTGCTCGCCTTCCACGCCCAGGCCTCCTGCATCCCAGGCGCTGGGCCCTCAGCGGGTGCGGCAATCAGTCCCCATCCTGGGCTCACATTTGGTGTCTCAAGTGTAGTGGTTGACGCTTCCGATGCAGATTCATCAGAATCCAGAGACTCTGTCCAGATAAAGGGACCATGCACGGTCTCTGTCCAGAGTCCTTCCAGGCTGCGCTTGGTTCGGCTGTAAGAGATTTCTAATCTAAAATGTAGAATATGATCCTTATTCCAGAGCATAACAGGGCTTTAGTTTGTGGTGGGGATGGGTTCATGCCTCTTATTGCAAAACTCGACCTGAAAGTGGTTTCTCTTTGACTGCAGCTGGAGAGATAGCTAGACAGACAGACAGACAGACAGACAGATGATGATATAGATAGAGAGAGAGAGAGATGGATGGCTAGATAAATAGATATGTAGATAGAGGATAGATATACAGATAGTTGATAGGTTTGTAGATGGATGATAGATATAAACGATCGATGGTTAATATGGATGATGGATACGTACACGCGTACTTGACACATAAATATATAGATTGAGCACATTGATATGTTCCGAATGGAGTCTATGTAATGTATCTACAATGGAACTTTATTAAGCTATAGAAGGAAGGAAACTGCCATTTGCTACAATGTAGAAGAATCTTAGCGGCAGAGGAAGACGGAAGCTACACTGTATGCTCATATGAGGGCGAAAGGGACGCCAGTCTCAGGAGGCAGCCCGAGGCTTCCCAGGCTGAGAGGTGAGTGAGCTCGGGGATCCGGGCACAGGCAGTGACACGCGGAGAGTCGAGGACACTGTCCCCACACACGCAGGTGGTGACTGTGAGGCGACGGGCTGGCATCATTGGATAACTGTGGCTCACATTCCAACCGCCCGGTTCGCGTTCAGAGGCACATTTGCTTTGTCATGTGTCCTCAGAACGGAGAGGTGTGAGTGCCAGCAGGCAGGCCGATGCGGGACGGCGTCTGCGCTGCAGCCTGGGAGGCTGGACCCCGCCGGGCTTGCAGGCACGCGGAGGCAGTGGGAGATGCACCGGGGCCAACACGGGAGGGGCCCCCTCCTGCGAATTTCCCCGATGGCACTTGCAGACGTGTCTGCCGGACGCGGCCAGAGTGGTTGTGTCCACCAGGCACTGGCGCGTGTCTCCGCGGAGCGCGGGTCGTGAAAGTGTTCTGCCGCTCGCGGCCGCCTTTGTCACCACTGTCTCCGGGAGACAGGCTCCTGCTGTCCGGGTACTAGGGAGCCGCAGCCGGCCTCTCGGTGCCAACGCGGGGCCCTCGGCGCTCCAGCTGCATGTCTGCTTTTCTGAGCTTGGGGCTCTCACTTTCCTCGCTAGCAGTCAGCTGTGACACAGCCAAGTCCTGCCCTTTGTGGCCCACCCAGACGGACATGCGCATCTGGTTGCCCCCTCATCAGGCCCCTCACTGGCCAGCCCCCGTGCAGGGGCCGGGAGGGGACACGAGCCCCCACCCGCAGTGCCAGCTCCGCGCAGACAAGCTTCGTGCTGGGGTGCAGCTGCTCTGATGCCACTCAAGACATGCTTGTTAAATGAGCAAGTATTTAGCTCTCATTGCCGTGAGCATGTACGTGGGGATTCAGTGCAGTCGCAGTTATTTAACCACGGTGACTCGGTGAGACTGGAGTGGCGTGACCCACAGAAACAGACTGTGACTGCGCTGTGAAACAGCTGCTGCTCCCTCCCTGGCCGGTGCTGAGACAGGCAAAGGTGCATAAATCAGCCCCAGACGGAAAGCACCAGCTCCTCACCAAAAGGGCTGTGCATGGAGACTTGCACATGGTCCCACCCTTGCTACCTCAATAAAGACAGCTTTGCAGAGTCTGGAGCAACTGAGCGCTTGGAGAGGGTGGGGACCCATTTGCCTGGGGTCACAGCCTGTTTCCCCTGATACGAGTCGGGGGCTTGACGCCCTGAGTCCCAAGGACGTGGCACCTGGCAGCGATGATGGCACTGCAATGACCAGCAGACCAGGCAGCCTGGAAGGGAGGCCGGAGCAGGCCCACCAGGTGACGGGGCTGCACGGGCACGGGGCTGTGGAGGACTGCCGAGGACCAGTGGGCACTGGCCCAATGGGCGGTGCTGTCACCCAGGCAGGGAGCAGGAGGTCCGGGGCTGGGACGGTGGCACATGGGTGTCCGGCGGTGTGGGGGCCTGGCTGGAAGTGGCAGGAGGGCAAACGAGCCAGAGATCAGGCGGGACCGCTGGCACCTCGCAGGGACGCCTCCCAGACAGACCTTGCGTGGTAGAGGTCTCGTGTCTTGTCCATTTGGAAGATTTGGGCAGGACAAGCCCATTTCAGAGACAGGAAAGACACCGGCTTTCCTACCGCACAGGAAAACAAAATCTGTGAGCAACTTTTCTCTGAGCCGAGGCGACGCCTGTGGGGTGCCGGGACCGTTCAGGGTGTCTCTTCCAACCCCGTGCACACAGGACAGGGACACAGTCACAGGACTGGCTGAGTGCATTCAGCCGAGTTTTATCCCCGCGCTCCCACACGCGTGCCCCCACGGTGTCACAGCTGCTGGCCAGAGTGGGTGGTAAGGTCCATAAGGGTTTGGTGGGGACGCAGCCCAGGGTGCCCCGGCATTGAGCGCGGGTCTCAGGACGAGGCCGCGCTCCAGCGCCACGTGCTGAATGCTTGTCCAGGGTCACAGGAGCCACGTGGGCCTGAGCAAGTCGTGCCAGCTCTCCCCGTGGCAGGGCGCTGGCCAGAACCTCCCCTGCTTGCCTTTCTGGGTTAAGAATTGCTGGTGGGTGACCAGGAGAAAGGAGCGACACCCCAGAACTCGTCTCAGTGTTTCTCTTAAAGCTGCAAAGAAGCCGACATAGAAGCGTTTTCAAAAACACGCTCTGCTTGCTGAGTTTCTCTGGGGTGTGGTTATTTCTGACTCACAGCCGAGGACAGACTTTCCTCCAGACACGGGCTGCCCAGGAATGTCCCCGCCGGCCATTCAGGCACCGCGGGGACAGGAGAGGCAGAGGCAGTGCCAGCTCCGGCCTGGCGTCAGCAGACGCCAGCCTCCCGGTGCGCTGCGTGCTCGGGGCAGGACAGCTGGCCACCGGTGTCCGGGAGAGGCACACGCATTCACCACAGGCGGTGCCACACCACTGGCCTCAGAAGGACGCGGCCCGGGGCGGCCTGGCAGCCTCCGCATCCAGGGCTCAGTCGGCGCGCTGCCTCACTCCCTCCTCCGCCCAGCGTCTGAGCGCGGGCGCGTCTAGGAACGGACACTGGACTAGAAGGGACACTGTGTGCGGCTGTCACCACCAGAATGTGCGCTTCTGCATCTGGACAAACAGAACAGGTGTCTGGTCCTGGGGGACAGTCCCTCGGGAGGCCCAGAACCCCACCGGATGCTGTCGGCCCAGGGAGACACTCCAGCCCAGACCCTGGCCACACGCTGAGGACGCCTCGTCTGTCCCCAAGCGCCTGCCCCAGTGCTGTCCTGGGTCACCCGTTGCATCACCTTGATGCGCTTCCTTCCCTTCAAGTTGGGGTGTTCAGAGGACGCACCCGCTCCCGTTTCACCCGCGGGCAGTTCTGCTGAGGGACCAGAGTCTCTCTGAGGAACCCAGCAGTCAGTGCCAAAGCCAGGTCAGCGCAGGTGAGGCCACGCTCGGCGCTCCTGAGAGCATCGCCTTCTTCCTGGCGGAGCGAATAGACACGGCTTAGATGCTGCCTAATTAGCAGTGCACCCACGCCAAAATCAGCGTTTAATATTTCTCCTACCTGTCCCTTGAGAAATACATTCTGCTTCCTGTTCAAAATCTTGATGTGTTAAATACCCCCTCTAATGAATGAAATACCAAAGGATTCCAGATGGCTGGGAATAAATTCAAGCACAGGTCACAGAAAGCTGGCTCCTGCCTCTGCAGGGACAAGGTCAGATCCACCTTCCATGGGCTGCGTCTTCCGCTCAGAGCAAGTCCGTGAGGCCCTCGGGCCACCGGCGCCTCATCCAGCTCACAGCCCGCCCCAAACTCCCTTTCCCCTTTGCAGCCCGCAGGGGCTCGATGAACGCGGTCGGAGCAGATGAGCTTTGTCTTGGGTTCGGCTCACTGTCCCAGACAGGCCAAGAGGGGACGGGCAGCACCGAGGACACACCTCCCAGGTGCACCGTGGTGCCCGGCGGTCAGGCTGCCGCGCTGACCACTCCCGGGCCGCCTGGGGCCGGGTGAGCATGCACGGCTCACACGGGAAGGGCCGGGGCAGCAGCTCCGTGCTGGTGACAGTGAGCGCTGCGGTGGGACGTGTCACCTGGCCGTCCTCTCTTTTGAAGGGACCTGAGTGGTGGGAATGACGCTGTTGATCCCAGGGCCCACGCTGCGGCTCCGGGCACACAGCGTGTGCAGGGCACGCCGTCTCCAGCTCTCTGCTCACCCAACCACGTCTGATCACTGGCTGCTGGCGGACGAGTCATCGGAACGCAAGCACTGGTCTGGGAGAAAGCAGGAGCCCGTCGGCCACTGTGAGCCCGGGCGGCGAGCACGGCGGGAAGGCTCTGTGGTCCCCGCGCTGGGAAACCATCTCCAGAAATGCCCGAACCGCTGGAGTCACCGGAGTGCCATTCGGGGGTCCAGTTCGGGGTCCGTGCAGCTGTCCTGCGTCGGCATCTCCAGCCCACCACGGGGGATCGGAGCGATGGCCGGACAAGGAAGTAAGGAGAGCGGTCCCTGGAAGCCCAGCTCGGGTTTGCATGATGCTGCAGTGTCACCTGTTGAGCAGGGACGCCTGGTCTTTCCCAGCCTCTGACTCCGAGTTGCTGGAGGGCCTCTGACGCATGGTTTCGTTGGCATGTCGTGTTTTATAAACGTGTGCCTCTCACGCCCGGAACAAGCCCACTCGCTCTGGAGAGGCCACGCAGCTCCCTTCCGCGCGGAGGTGATGCATCGGGGACGGGGAGTTCCAGGAATTCGCGCGGCTCCAAGTCACGAGCCCGGTGATGTTTTGACCATTTTGATGCAGAAATCGAGGAAAACAGTCATCAAAAGCCGCGACGGCAGCCCAGAGCCCGGCAGGCTGTGCAGGGTGACCGAGATGCATACAACCATAAAAGCAGGTGATTTAGAGGGAGGCAGGGCTGAGCACAGCTGGTATTTTAAAATCTGACATTATTTTCAGTATTTATTTTAATCTCAATGCTAAATTGATTTAAGAAGGTCGGAGACCATGCGCTGTCCCTCACCGCGAGAGGACACGATGACCCTGACGCCGAGGAAGCCTTGCTCTCTGGCGTCACCCGGCCCTCCACATAGCCGCTCGGACCCGCTGCGCCCAGCTCGCAGGGGCAGGACGAAGGCCAGCCCCGCGCTGTCCCCAGAGCCTGTCCCAGGGCCCAGGACCCGCGCACCACCCCGTACGTAGACGGAGGTGTGCGTCCGTGCCGCTTGTCAAAACAATCCTGAAATCCCATTTTCCTTTAATAAAGTATAGTTCTACCCTCCAGATGCATGCGTGAATAAGATGTCATTCTCTGTTTCTGTCCCGGGCTGCGCCGCATTCATGTTCTCAGACAGCAGGAAAATTACCTTATTGAAACATGTCGCGGGCAGCGATGACGGGGCCACGTTTTGCATCGGCATTACACACATGACATATTCAGAGACCTCTGAGCAACACCATGAATATCAAGTGATTGAAAAGATTATACAGGCTCAGGCTTTTTCTCGGGGTAGAAAAGGTTGTGGTTCTGGGTGACTGTCTTTCAGATCAATATAATTATGTCATAAAAACATGTCACCAAAGACTTTGCTTCGCAGACGGTCTGCTCCACAGGCTCCGCACTCCGCGCGGGACTGTCTGGGCGCCTGACACGATGCCGGGCCCGGTCTCTGGACCCCGGGGTGTGGGCCTTCTCGGTCCCGTTTCCACCAGGACGTCCGCGCTGGCCGGTGGACAAGGGGCAGCATAGGGTGGGGATCCAGTCCAGCGGAGGTAGGGAGATGCACACACACGCAAGTGCACACGAGCACAGGTACACGGGTGTCCACATGCCTGCACACGGCCAGGTGCTCCCCCGCCGCACGTGCACATGTGGGCGCACGTGCAGGCTCACAAGGTGTGTGCACATATGCATGCAGGTGCGCACCGAGCACACAGGTGTCCACATTTGGAGGTGCTGCCCTGTGAGTTCTGCGGTGTGGAGATGGAGGCTGGTGTGACCACCAGAGGCGCGTCACCCATGCGACCTGCGCCAGGCTGGCTCGTGCGTGGCAGCGCCTGGCCACAGGTGCAGAGCAGGGCCGGTCGCCGCTGAGGTGCTGGAGCCGGGGACAGGGCAGGAGAGGACTGTTGCCAACACCTGGGGAGTCAGCCCACTTTCTCAGAGTTGAGGCCTCAGTGCCACCTGAGGCCTGTGGGCAGCAGTGTGTTTGCACCCACATTTCTGACTTGACCATGACCATTTAATACACCACCTATGGGTGAATTGCTTTAAGCAGAGAGAACCTAGCGACACCCTCACCTCAGGATGCAAACTCTCCTGTAAAAGGTCAAAACCGTCCAACACAACCCCGTCATTGGCCCACCGCGCAGGTCAATTGAGTGGGTGATTTCAAGGAGAAAATGAGACCATTTGAGTCTTTTTTAACCTTTTCATTATTTTATTTAGCTGTTCGTTCCCCGGCCCCGGGATGC
>RJWH01011950.1:0-10270 GCA_004363575.1 Solenodon paradoxus | reverse complement strand
GGGGGGCCGCCGCCTACCTGAGGAGCGGTCCCCGCAGATGGCGCAGATGTGCTTGGTGAAGGAGGCCACGCCGCCGGAGGGGTGGGCCGGGACCTTCAGGACGCCGTTGAGGCCCAGCGGCGGCTTGACGTCCTCGCTGCTGCTGACGGGGTTGATGGGCGAGCTGAGCTGAGGGGGAGCACGGGGTCAGCCTGCCGCACCCCCTTTACAGAGCGCGACAGGCTCCCAGCGGGGCGGCCCACCCAGCTGCACGCCCCACGCCCGGCAGGAGGCCACCGGTCCCTGCTCGTCCCGCCCCTCGCCCACCTGAGCGAGGGCCGCCCCCCATGGCAGGCACCCCTCCACGGGAAGGGGAGCTCCAGGCCCTCCGCGCGGCGGGCTCTGTGGGCTCTGAGCCTCCTCAGGGGGCCGGCACGCGGCACGGCGGGGCAGGAGCAGGAGCAGGAGCAGGACAGACACCAGGCCTCCGCGTGGCGCCTGACGCGGCCCGGAGGAGGAGGGAGCGTGGGAACGCACGGCCCTGGGGCAGCAGCTGCCGCAGCGCAGTGACACAGCAGTTTTGGTTCCGTCATGCCCCCAGCTCCCCTGCCACCCACAGAGGCACTTCCCACTGCACCCGCAAGCCAGCCTGTCTCTCGGGGTGCCAACCAGCGAGCCCCACACCCCACTTCTGCAAACCTGGCCAAGACGGAAGCTGCCCGGGGTCCAGCAGTTGCGCTGCCTGAGGGCCTGCGGTGGGCACCTCGTCTCCCCGCACGGCCAGGCACCCACCCCTCACGGGACAGGAAGAGCCCCAGCCCTGTGCTCACAGGCAAAGCAGCGCCACCTGAGCCTCAGCTCGTCACCCTCCTCGCGCCCGCTGCTCCCCCAGCCCGGCCAGGCCCAGTCCTGCCTCACCCAGGCGGGCCCTGTGGTTCTGTGAGGGTCAAAGGGGACCTCTGCCCACTGGGGCCCCACAGGACAGAGAAGCCCCGCAGGGTGAGGGGCCTAGCGGGCAGCCGGGCTTGAGCACAGGAGCCAGGCTTGTGTGCACAGGGCTCGCCTCCTGTGGCGTGGAAACCAGGCATGGGGGAGGAATTGCTGCACCCCAAAGTTCAGTGTTCTGAAGTGACCCCCCACAGGCTGAAGGGGAAATGAAGGCCCCAAAGATGGACCTGCCCAGAGCCACCCCAATGCAGCCCAGCCCGGCCCTGCAGAACTCTCCATGTGGGGACGGCCAGCGCCGTCCTGGGGCCTCCGCATTCGGCCTCCTCCAGCAGCGGCGGCTTTGGGGAAACTAGCTCATTGCCCGAGCTGGAGGTCCCTGTGTGCACAGCTGCAGCCCCATAAGCATGCTCTAGGCTGACATCAGGGCAGCGCTGACGTACTGCCAGTGACCCAGTCGGAGCACGAAGGGCGGTTGGGCCTTGGCTGGTGGAAGGCGGGTGTCCCAGGCAGAGGACCGCCAAGCAGACACTGGGTGGCAGGGGAGCCAAAGGGCAGCTGGGAAAAAGGCAGACACGGTGCACCGAGCTGGGGCAAGGAGCTGGCGTGACGGTGGACAGGGCCCACGGGGCATCCTGAGAGACGGTGAGGAGCGGCCCAGGGCCGCAGGCTGCAGCCTTCCTGTGCAGGGGGGTCCCGGCACTGGGAAGAACTGGAACAGGGGGGCTGGCTGGCTGCACGGAGGAGAGGACCCCAGGCATTTCCTTCCTCAGGCAGCCCCCAACCAAGGCAGGAGGGTGGGGCCACCTGCTGTCGCCCACATATGCGGGCCCTTGGTACCTGCCCTAGGTAAACTGAGGCAGAGCCACACACGGAGGCTGGCCAGGACCTCAGGAGGGAAGGAGGGCCAGTAGGATGGTGGAGGTCGATCAGGGTCGGGCTACTCAGGTTCTCGGACACAGCAGTCAGCTCGGGGCCTGCGGGACCTGGACGCGGGAGCGCGGCCGGCTGGGGCCACCCCACTGCAGGCCCAGTGCCGCCGCCGTGCTCCTCGGCCTCCCCCAGCAGACCTCCCAGCACAGCAGCAAGACCCAGGGGCCCAGATCCTTCCTCCCCTCCCAGCTCCAGCTCCAGCTCCAGCTGACGGCCTGGGGCCTGTTCACACTCCGGGAACAGGCGTGGGGCCCCAGACTCCTGGCCGGGACCCCCTAGCGCCACGGTCCCCACCTACGGGGGCCTCCCCCCTACTGGTCCCAACTCGTCCCCTAGGAGAGTCGGATCTCCGAGCCAGGATTCCAAGGCGTGGCCAGGGTGGGGCCCCTCCCATTTCCCCTTTCATATCCTGGGCATTTATTTCAGTTCCCAATGGAGCCTAAGGGACTTACTAAAATAACCACGGCCTCATCAGTGCCCCACCCAGGGCTCCTGCCTCCCCTGTTCCTCCTCCTTCCTCAGTACCCACCACACCCTTTCTTCCCATCGCCCAAAGGCTGCCAAGCTCCCCAAGCACACTCTTGGCCCTATTGGTCACCTTCCGCCCATCGAGATGGGTGCACCCTGTGAGGGCACCTGATCTGAAAACTTGGTGCCCACAGCAAGGGACAGACAGGCTGGCCACCCTGCTGCACCCGGGAAGGCCCCACACTGGGAGGGCTTCACTGAGCCACCAAGGTCCAGACACCAGTGTACACGGTTGCCGGCACCATGGGCGGGCTCCAGACGCGATGGGGAGGGTCCCTAGGGCCGGCAGGCCCCAGGCCAGGGGAGACCAGACACCTGACCTCCTGCCTCGATCCAGACCTGGCGCTTCCCTGCCAGGCGTACTTGATGGTGGCTCCGGAGGTGGCACGCGGCAGCGCCCGGCCCCGTGGGAGCAGAAGGCAGAGGACTCGGGGGCTCCAGTAACTATGACTTTGCGGTTATGGTTTGGGGGCAGGAGGTGGGGCATGTCCCCCTGAACTCTACCCACATCCCCGTGATACAGGGGATCCCGGAATTCCAGCATCAACTACAGGAACCCAGCAGTCAAACCCAGCTCCAGGGAAGGAGCTAGTGGTCTGGGGCAAGACGCTGCACACCCAGGGAAGGGGAGACACCCCCAAAGGACTCAGACCACGGCAAAAGTAACTGCCACCCAGCTGCCCGATGGACAGGGCCCTGGTGATCATCTGGGGACACGGGGCTTCTCCCTCAGCCTGGTGCTGGCCTGGGCCATCACCCGCAGCAGCGGGTGTCCACAGGCGCCCCCACGTGCCAGGGCCTCCTGTGCAGAAAGCAGAACACTATGAACCCCAAACCCCCAAGCCCTGGACAGGATGGACTGGCAGTGCCAAGGACCACCAGCGCCCAAAGGCTTGGGAATATTGCTGCCACCCTTGAGGGCACTCGGGCCCAGCCTGCTGAACTCAAGCCTGGGTGCCCGGGCAGGTGTCGCCGCCGGCAGGGTCTACTTAGCACCTGCAGCAGCCAGGGCAGCGGCACAGAGCCCAGGTCAGAGCCTCCCTCGTCCGGCACCTCCAGCCCCCCGCCGGCTTCGGGAAAGCCAGGGGACAAGAGGGAGCTGGGCGCCTGTGCTGACTGAGCCCAGCTCCTCTGCAGCCAGGCCTGAGCACAAGGGGGCTGCCGAGGGGGCTCTGGAAGAGGGGACGGAGAGGCCAAGGCCCGGCTCTGGCTCCCTGGCACCCGGTCCTCCTAGGTCAGGTGTGCAGGGATGCGAGGGGAGCTGCAGGGGCAGCGGGGCCTCTGGCGTCCATGGGACACCGCTGACTGGGCTACTGTGCCTCCGGGCAAGAGGCCTGCAGCCGAGTGCCTCCCAGGTGGTGTCCGAGGCCCCCAGGAGCTACGGCACCAACGCCCCAATGCAGGGAGGCGTCGCCGGGGCACAGTGGTGGAGCCGGACGTGGCCGCTGAGGCAGGAAGGCACCCACGACTTTGGAATGAACAGCTGGGCCGAGGGAGGCAGGCCTGCAGGCTGCCAGTCGTCAAGAAGGTCCCCAGGAGTTGGCAGCAGGGCCCATCTTGGCCCTGCAGCCCCTTACAGCCCAGAAAGCTCCCGGAACAAGAGAAAACTCCACATGGTCTGACAAGAGGGGCCGGGGGGCGGAGCAGGGCCCCCTCGGCATGGGCTGCTCAGGCAGACTGGTCGGGCACCAGCCGTTCCCCCCAGATGTTCCCCAAAGCCAGACTGCTCCAGATGAGCAAACACACACTGGGCTGGCCCCCGAGCCCCAGGCTGACACCCCCAGGAAGGGCCAGCAGACCTGCAAGCGCCTGCTCTCTGGGGTCTGGGTCCCGGGCACAGCGACCACAAGGACGGGGCCAAACCAGGACGGCAGGGCCTGGGCTGGAGAGAGGCAGCTGTGCGCCAGGAGCAAACCTGGGATGACCGCCAGCTGGAAGGAGCCGGGCTGGTGACCAGAGTGTCTCAGGCCCAGGAGTCAGCTCCCGAGACAGAAGGTGGAAGGACAGCTCCACCTCTGTCCACATGCAGAGGGCCCTCCCGCAGCGGGGCCACCACCCGGCCGACCCGACTTACCTGGGGGCTGCCCGTGCCGAAGCCCAGGGTGGGTGTGGTGGGCACCGACATGGAGTGTGGGCCCATGGGGGAGCTGATGACCGAGAAGGGCGGGCCCATGCCGTTGATGGGCGAGTTGAGTGTGCTGATGGGTGAGTGCAGCTGTCCCGGGGAGCCGAGCGGGGCGCCAATGGCCGGCCCCAGAGAGGGGTGCAGCGAGGGGGCGGCCATGGAGCCACGTCCCGTGGGTGAGCTGAGAGGGGAGCTGTTCACCTGGGTGGAGAAATCTGCAAGACAAGAAGAACGAGGCCGTCAGGAAAGCCGGCTGGACCCAGGCGGGCAGACGATGCAAGCCCAGCCCGCCTCCCCGCTGTAGGGTCCACCTGCCGAGCAGGTGCAGAAGCAGGCTGGCCGCTCCTCTGAGCTCAGATGCCACCAGGGCAGGGCTGCCCGAGAGCTGGCCCTCCATGACGTGGGCATGTCTGAGGGGAAAGGAGGGAGGCAGGCCCGGGACCTGCAGTTGCCGGGCCCCTGCTCGGGCGCTGGGGTGCAGGTCTGGAGAAGAGTAATGAAAATCAGAGCTCCAGCCTGGAGCAGAAACCAGCAGATGGTGCGCCAGAAGCAAAGCCCAGCACTGCTTTACCCCATTCTGCAGACGGGAACCCAGGCCCTGTGTGGTCACAGCTGCCAGCTGCAGGGGACCGGCACCGGGAGGCCGGCCCACTCCACTCCGTGGCCCCAACCACGACCTGGGCCTGCTCGCGAGCGACACCATTGGCGCAGGCCCACCGCGGACCCCAGGTCCTCCGGGGGCTCCAGGGGTCACGCGTACTCCCGTGGGCCCGGGCCTGGCGCGGACGAGGCTGGGACTTCCCACACACTAGTCTTTCATCTCAGGGTTTCAAAGCCCCACAGGCTCATTAACTGGGCTCCTCACCGAGCCCGCACGGGCACAGCAGGCGGAAGCCTCCCAGCAGGGAATGACTCCACCACCCAGGGTGCAGCAGACCTGGGGGCACCACAGGAGCCAAACAAGGTGGAGCCCCAAGCACAGCGAGCCCCTTTCTCGGGCCTGGGCCTTCCCGGGCCGCAGTGGCCTGCAGGAGTCACACCGGAGCAGTCGAGCAGCGTGCACAGAGGGGTGGCCTCAGCGCGCGCTCGGCCTGGGGTCACAGCCTGGCTGCCCACCTCAGTCCTACACGGCTCTGCCTTCCTGACCTCGACGAACCGCACGGGGAGCGCCTGCAGGAGGAGCGGCCCTGCGTGGGCGGTCCCCCAAGAGCCCTCACCACCAGATCCCTCTGCAGAATGAGTCCTGGGGACACACCGCTGCACGTGAGGTCACCGCTACCAACAGGTGGTGTCGGGACTCCAGGCAGAGCTGACCACACGCTCATCCCCCAGGGCCAGGGCGGTGGCCGGCTGCTGGGTTGTGCCTGCTGACCGGACCCGCCCAGGGGCACCGGCCCACTCCAGCCCAGGGTCTCTCAGTGGGCACTCGCTCCTTTGCGTCCACACCGAGATGAGGACGCGGGGAAGAGCCTGAGATGCCCCACCTGGCGGGGTGGCAGGTCTGTCCACCAGCACACACTGGCGACAGGCCTGTGGGCAAAGAGCCTCATCGGACCCACTGGAAGCTCACCACTCACAAAACGAGCCACACACCACTTCACTGAGCCTCACAAAACGGAAGGACACCCCAGCCACAGCAAGCGGCGCTCACCGGCAGAGATGGTCACTGCAGGCCATCAGGCGTGGCCTGAGCCGCAGGCCCGCTCCCCAGCAGGCCCCCTCGGAAGGCCCGGGCGGGAGCGGCCGACAAGAAAAGACATGCAGGGAGACGTGTCTGCAGCAGCAGACCCGCCCACATATCCCTGAGCTCACTGACTGCTTGTGACCTTGTCTCCCCACCTAAAGCACAAGGAAACTGAGGCACAGAAGGTACAGAGCTGCACAGAAGCACATCCCCGGATCTGCAGCCGCTCCTAGGCCCAGGCCGTCGCTGGCCCCCGTGGAGGCCACGGGCCACTAGCTGCCGGCACCACTCCTGGCCCTCAGCCCTTGCACGAGGCGCTGAGCCAGCTGGTCCGGAGACCTGAGCTGGTGTCCTGCCACGGGGGGCTCCCAGTGCCTGGCGGGGCCAGACATCCGGTCCACTAGGCTGGCTGGCTGCTGCTCTCCCAGCAGGCAAGGGGGCTGCATGGTGCCGATGCCAGGCTGCACCTCACAACGCCCCTGGCCCCAAGTTTAGAAGCATGAGGAAGGGCGAAGCATGGTGGGAAATGGGGTGCAAGGGGTGCCCGGAGAGAAAGGGGAGAAATGGGGAAGAGCCCCCACCTCAGCCCCTGGTGCAGTCACTTCTAAATGTGAGGGGGGCCGGTCCCTCAGGCAGGACCCCGCCCACCAGCCTAACCGGTGCCCTAAGCAGCCCGAGGACGCCCCAGTCCAGAGGGGCAGCCTGCAGACCCCCCGCGGGCCTTCCAGCCGCTTCCTCTTTGCAGAGTGCACAGCAGACACCTTCCAGGGCCCGGCGACGATTTGCGGGCCGTGCTGCTGCAGCCTTCAGCAGGGAGATGCGTTCTGGCCAGGAAGGGAAGGTTGCAAGGAAAGGACACAGGCCTACACGCCCTCAGCTGGCAGGCCTGCCCAGGCCTCCACGTGTGCGTGCGTGCGCGCAGGCCCGTCTTTCCGGCCACTTCTCTCCCCACCCACTGATAAGAAAGAAGCGATAAGGCCTTATTCTTAAAAAGTCATACTTTGAACTTGCAGGGGCCTTGTCTTCAACACTATCTGATCCCGGGGGCGGGGTGGGGGCCCCCCAATGGTGGGGGCAGGCGAGGCTGCAGCCTCCGGCCCACACCCGAGCCAGCAGACCCCCGGGTGGCCCTGCCCACGACACGGAGGGGCCTCTGGGGAGGGTTAGAACCCAGTCCCGGAATCTCAGACCCCAGCCTCCCCAGCCCCAGATGCCGCCCCTCACACCCGACCCCCGCCAAGCCCCCTTGAGCACAGTGACTGCAGACACGACGCTCTGGGGAGGGAGGCTGCCGCCCGGGGGCTCGCAGGGACGCCTGGAAGAGTCCAGCAGCCCCAGTGGAGCTCAAGGGACCTCACGGGGCTGTAAGGCTCAGGGCGGGAGGCTGCCTGGAAGAGGCGGTGGGCAGGGCTCCCCTCAGCAGCACGAGCGCGTCAGGCTCAGGCGACGACGGGACTCTTCGGTGCAGGCGCCTGGGCAGCCTGAGTCTGGGGGCAGAGACGCTGTGCCCGGGGCCGCGGGGCCCGTCTGTGAGGACGGACGGTGCCCAGGAAAGTCGCAGTGAAGACTTTCCATGGTGACGATCAACAGCGGGGCTGTCCCTGAGGCCGGCCCCAGCCTGGGTGTGTGCGAGGAGACTCGCCCCTCTCAGGAGGGGCTCAGAACACTCACGCCAAGCAGGGAGCCCCCGAAGCGCCCCCAAGACAGGGGACGGGCCTCCCCACCAAGCAAATCTCCGAGCACGGACTCCCTCAGGACGCCCCCCAGGCTCTCGGGCACCCTGGACTCACAGCAGGAAGCCGGGGAACCCCCAGCGGCTCCCTTCCGGCCTCTGCCCGGCAGGCGGGGGTGGCGGCAGGAAACACCAGCCCCACTGTGGCCAGGCGGGCGGCCAGGACAACGGGCCCCAGGCAGTCAGGGCCCCCAGGTCTTCGAAGGAGGCTCAGGGTCCCTCCTCGGGCCCTGGAAGATGTAGGGACAGTCAGGCCAGGCCATGTGTCCGGGCGGAAGGGCACAGGCCCAGCCCCGCAGGCAGCCCGGGGAGGGGATGGGGCCCTGGGGATGCGGGTTTTAAGGAGGGCAGACGTGGGAGACGGGTTCCCGGGAGGGGAGGCGGTAGAGGGCAAAGAGGAGCCCCCAGCGACCGAGCCCACCGCAGCCCTCCCACCTGTCCTGCCTGGGGACCCCTGGGCGAAACCCAGAGGGAGGTAGGTGGTGGCCCTCGGGAAGCGTGCCCACTTTCCGGAAGGACTGCTTCCCCTGCCACCCTCAGGGAGGGAGAAGTGGCTGCCCTCGGGGACAGTGGTGAGACCACGACGCGTCTGGGTTTGGGGAGCTGAGGTGGGGAGCAGGAGGGGAGGGAGAGCCACCCCGCAGGCCCATGTGAGGGGCCCTCGGAACCGGGAGGGTGTCCCCGCCACGCCCCCTCCTGCAGCTGCGGGGGGCGGGCGCCGGGCCTGCTCCCCGCAGGGTGAATGCGCCTCGTGCGGCTCCTGTTCCCGGCAGAGGGCGGCCCCTCACCTCTAGCTGTGGGGGCACGGGACACCCACCGCCACCCCATGAGTGTCCGATTACGGCTCGGGTGGCTCAGGCTGAAATTCCAGCTGCTCCGGGGTCACCCTGCTCTTTCCCGTCAGAAGCCCCGGCCCAAATCTCAGCCCCGGGGAGGCAGCAGTCAGCTCGGCCTCACAGGTGGGCAAAAGCCCTACGGCCTCCGGCCCTCCCCTGAGCAGGGCCTCCGGCAGGTCGGGTGGGCTATCGGGCCTGTGCTCCTCCCCCGCGGGTCCAGAGGGTCCGCTGACACGGGGTCCAGAACCCAGGCCCCACTGCACCCGGAGCTGGGAGCGGCTCTCACCAAAGGGAGCTGTAGAAGCGCTCGTCTTCATCCCACCCCATAAGGGCTCCCCGGAAGGCACGAGACCCCCAGCTGGCCTCTCCCAGCACCGCCCTGCCCAGCCTGTGACAGGCAGGGGTGCCAGGGGCCTAGCAGGGAGCGTCGAGGAGGGGCAGACAGTGGACAGAGAAGGCAAAGGCCGAGGCGGGCAGGGCGCTCTGCTGAGTGAGGGTTGGAGGCCCCAAGGACACAGAGGCGCTCCGCTCCGCCCTGCTCGAGAGAGGACGGACCCCCAATGGTTGCAGGCATCTGGGCCTCAGGGGCCCCCAACGGGCCAGGCCACGTCCCGGACATTCATCTGGACACTGCCTGCGTGCCCGGGCTCCACTCCATCAAGGGCTCGGGAATTCTGAACCCACCTCGACGGCCACTGCCCCTGCCCAAGCGGAAGGCGAGGTCAGGTGCCCCCGGCAACCACGCAGTGGGCGCTCCCCCCACAAGCCTGCCTCAAGCCCTGCTGCCCGAATGGCTGGGAACACCACACGGCGGGCGGTGGCTCCCTGGCACCTCAGCCCCAACCAGTTGGGACCGGCTGAGGGCAGGAGCAGGGAAACCAGGGAGGGAAGGGTCCCAAAGTGAAGGCGGGGACGGGGAACTCTGCACCTCTGGTCCCTGACAACGGAGGGCATTCCACACATGGTACAACAGGCCACGATGTCCCAGACCCCAGAGAAAACATCTACAATGGCAGCAACTGGTTTGTACCAAACCCCAGACCTGCGGGTCCCCAGGCAGGACCTGCACAGTCTCCCACGGCACGAGGACAAGGAATGGTGACCCAACCGCCTTGACCTCTGGCTCTCCAACAGGAGACGCCAACCAACAGCCCTTCAGTCCTGACAGATCTCGGGGCAGAGGGCACACCCTTGCAATGCCCTCACAGAGACAGGCCTGCCAGTGCAGAGGATCTCACCAAGGAAAGCACGCTCCATAAAACACCTCTGGATAGGATGACATCTCTGCCAGCATCCACTGAGGGCTTGATGACAAAACCACTGACCACGCGATCACAGTCATCCCACTTTTATCCCCACCACCATCACCAGTGCCAACACCTCCATCATCACCACCACCATCACCACCACCATCTCCATCATCACACCTCCATCACCTCCATCATCATCATCACCTCCATCATCACCATCACCACCAATACCACCATCTCCATCATCACACCTCCATC
>RJWH01011949.1:0-10270 GCA_004363575.1 Solenodon paradoxus | reverse complement strand
TAGGGACTCTATGAGCTTCCTGGGTCTGGAGGCTTGCTTCATTCTTCTGTCAGTTATGATTTCTTCAAGTACAGTTTCTACTCTCTTTTTCCTCTCTTCTCCACTAGTACCCTTATAATGACAATGTTGGGGTTTTTTTTTTTGTTTTTTGTTTTATGTTATCCTATAAGACTGGAATGTCATCTTCATTTCTTTGCATTTTTTTTTAACTCTTTGCTGCTTTGCTTGAGTGCATTCCTCTGCCTTAACTTCTAGCTTCCTAATTCTTTGTGACACTCCATTCATCCTTTCTTGAGTCCCTCTATTGAATTCTTTAGGTCAGGTTATTTTGTTCTTTCTTTCTTCTTTTCTTTCTTTCTTTCTGACATCTGTTTTGAGCTGCTTCATTTCTTCTCTCTGATTTTTGTTCTATTTTTCTTCTCTCTTATTTTATTGATTTCCATGAGTATGTCTATCACTGTTGCTCTAAATTCATCCTCAGGTAGTTTGCAGACACCAGTTGCATTTTGATTTTCCCCTGTGTTTTTTATTGAATCCATCATTTCACATGTATTTCTCTGTCTTTGCTCCTTTTGCTATTTTGTTTTTGTTTCTGCAGATTAGGTTTTCATGCAGTGATGGCCTTTTTTAGGGTATTGATTTGTGCTGAGTAAGCCTGGATCTTGGTTTCAACCCTGGGATTTCTTGAGTTTTGTGACATCACCACTGGTTGAATTTATTGAAGTTCTTATGTGGGCCCTTTCTGCTGCCTGAAAGTTCAGTCTAAAGGGTTATAGTTTGGGAGGGGTTGAGGGATGCAAAGCCCTCCCCCAGAGTTCCAGCTACATCTGCAATGATCACCTTGATGTTGACACACAATTGGCAATCAGGCTGCATTTCACCTACACCCTCAAGGTGGTGTTAGTGAGGTAGCATTGATGGTTTCCTCCTCTTGAAGATTCTCTTTTCCCTTTAAGACTGAGGGTGGAACTTCCAGTTGGCAGGGTTTCTGGTGGGTGAGTCCTGAAGCACCAAGACACTATGTTGATTTTCCTCACTGATTTTTCAAGGGGCCTCCTGTTCAAAGGACCAGGGCACTGGTGCCTCTTCTACCCTCCAGCTAGAGCTCCTCCGTCCCAACTCCGTGTGCAAATCCTGACGGGTGGACTCTCCACTGCTTTTGCCAGTCTTGGGAGGGCTGTTTCCTCCCACAGATCCACCCGCCTTTTCCACAGCCTGAATCCCAAGTTTGAGTCTGGCTTGGAGCTCTGAACCTGGACATTTTCACCTACCCTTTGTTGTCATGATTGCTCCTGTGTCTCTACAGTGTCTGTGCCTTCTTTTCCTCATTTTTTTCTGGAATGATACGTGAATTTCTAGCTGCTCTGAAGAGAGGATATCTCACTCCTACTAGGTTGCCATCTTGGTGCAAAGTCCCCGCCTTTTCATTAGTTTTTAATGAATGCATTTTAGTAAATTTCTTATTTAATTTTAAAGTTAAGTTGTACAGGAGAAAAAGGGAACACTTCCAATGTTGGAGGCTCATTAAATTTCTTCAGCTTATATTTAAGTTGGGAATTTCTCAAATAATACCCCCACCACCCAGAACTGGACCTACTATATAATCTGATTATTTCACTTCCATGTATATCTCCAAAGAATATAATTGTACTGATAAATCAGTTATGTTCCTTTCTATGTTCACAGCAGAAAAATTCACAAATAACCAAGCTCTTGGAATCAACAAAAATGCCAACTTAGAGGTGACTTGGTAAAATGGAATACATCTCAGCGAATTAAAAGGAGGATATATTACCATGTGCAACAACTTGGAGGAAACATATGTGAATTATGCTAAGAGAGATAAGTCATATAAAAAGAAAAATTACCTGAAAGTTTCATTCATGTGGATTAATGAAAGAAAATAACAAAACAACAAAATTATGTGCTTTTTGAATGAAGAATGTAATTCTCAAGGGTAGTGGAGAGGAACACTGAGGTAGGGGAGGTAAAAATGTGTGGTGACTGGCACTAGATTACTGGTTGTAGATGTGGTGAGAAATACAGACATGAATGAATTATTAGTGTGAAACACTAATAAAATAAATGAAGTAATTTTATTGCATTTACTTTTAGTATAGAGTACTTTCAGTACTCATTACATATATCTTTTCCATGTGATAATGCATAGCTTTCAAGAAAAGTCACCATTATTTATTCTAATATATAAATTAGAGCATGAAAAGTAATAAAAATAGGCCTTCTAATTGCCAGTTGATAAATTTTAAAGGAAGTACAATAAAAATAAATCTTTATATAAAATCACACACAAGCCTGACTAGCTAAATGAAAAATAGTTTTCCCACTCTTGGATTTCAAACAATAATACAAATTTATGGTAATCAAAGAGTATTATACTAAAATCAAAACAAATGAATTAAATAAAACTGGGACTCCTGAAATAGTAAGTGTACACTGAATTACCCTGACAGCTCAGTTGGTAAGCCTGTGTTGGGAGAGGGGTCCACACACAAGACAAGGACCTGGGTTTCTGGGCCAGGGCAGAAACAACTAAAACATGCAATCAAATAATAAATATCCTTCTTCCTGTCCTCTCTTCCTTTCTGACTGCTGCCTGCCTGTCTTCCGTCCTGCTTGCCTCCCTTTCCCTTAATAAAATCAGAATAGGAAGTCTTATTTCCTCTTTAAAAATGTACCTGTACATGCTCTGTTAATTTATGCCTAAGTTTTCAAGAGCATACAATGGAGCAAAGAATGCTTTTCAACAAGCAGTGTGGGGAAAAATGGAAAGTCACATGGCAAACAAGAGAAATAGATAACTCTGAAGACCTATGCACCAAAAAAAGAATTTAGATACTTGGATATATGACTGGAATTCATAAAATAAATAGAGGAAATGTGGCAATAAGTTACAAGTCCCAGGACTTAGAGATTTGGGGCATTTGACTTGAGCAAAATGAATGCAAAAATAAACCAATGGGACATCACATAAAAGCTTCTGTATAGAAAGAAAACTATCAGGACCCAAGGGCAGCCATTGGAATGAGACAATATTTGAACAACGTACATCCATGAAGCAGTAAACATGTAAAATGTATAAAGAACTAATGTGAGTTTTCACCAATATAAGAAATTAAGCTTACCCAAGGCTTAACCATTAAATAGGGAGATGGTCTTAGATTATACTTAATGGAATCTCACAGGTTCTATAAAAGTGAAATAGCCACATCACCAGCAACATCTGTTCATAGACCCAGTCACATAACATTCTGGCTTTGTCAGGCTGTGGTGCTGAGTACAGGGGTGAACTTGACATCACTGTATCATTGATTACCTTGAGTTAAATATATGCCTATGAGTCTCTGGATGTTCACCCATGAATGGCACAAATCTTTAGGATATCATTCTTGGTTTCCACTCACGTGAAACTTCAACATAAAATGTTATGTGAAGTGTCAAATGGAAAGGGACAATGGTTAACTTAAAAAATTTATGAAGAGGTATTAAAACTCATTGTTTTGGCTGCTATAACTACTGTGAGTTTGGTGAGTCCTTCATATTCGAGCACTCGGTCTTCACAATATAAGACAGAAGAGTTAACATAACAGAGAATCCAAGTGGGTAGAATCTATCTTACTTTTGTTATTATAGGTGTAAAACTAAACTGGTCTGTCCAACATCAACGTGCAAAATGCATTATGTGTTCATTTTTAGAACATCAAACTGTAAGCAATTATTAGTTATGTTCAGGGCTAAATCACAAATGACTGAAATAGATAACCACCCAAAAAAGTCTCCCGCCTCCTCTGTTTTCTTTCTTCTTTAAATGCTGCTTCTCTCTCTTCCCTCCTTTTTTCCTCTTAAAATTTTTAAATATTTTTTATCCTTTGACGATTTAACCTTATGATGTAGATCTTCAAGAGCGAACTCTCATAATATCCAGTGTAATGAAATTATGCAACCTCTTCTGAAAAAGTATGGGGAATTCCTCAATTCCATAAAATACGGAAGTACTCTTCAAATCAGGATTTCCATTTGTAGGTATTTACACAAAAATTAAAAAGTACTGTGAAATATCTGTGCACCCTTACATTCCCAGAAGCAGAATTCACAAGAGCCAAGACATAAATCAAACTAAATACCCATTCACAGAGACTAAATAAACATTATATATACATATTTAAAGGAATGCTACTCAGCTATTGAAAAAATAAAGTTTGTGTTTTGTGGTAAGTTGATAGAATGTGGGCTGATTACACTATAAAATAAGAGGAAAAGAAAAAATATGATTTTTCACTCATACGTGAAATATAAATAAAATGCTAATTAAATTAAACAGAATAGTCTAGACTTTGAAATGACAAATGTAGTTATCAGAGAGGATGGAGAGGGAAAGTGGGACAGATGATAGTGACAGTGGTGAAAGACAGTACACTCTGGTGGTGAGTACAGTGTCACTAAATAAACATGCTATATTTATTATCTATATATCATCTATATACTATCTTTATATTATCTACAAACTTAAATCATATCGGAATGAAATGAAACAAAGCACAATGAAATATTTAATATGATATTATTAAATTTTGTATTTCAAAAAGAAAAACTAATATTAAACAGGTCGGCATACTTTATTAAAATAGAACAAATTATAAAGTTTATATGGAAGTGCAAATGACTCTAAAGAGCCAAAGCAATTCCAAGGAATAGGAAAAATTTAGGGATCACAAACCTAGAATAAAAAAGGCGTTCAAAAGGGATGGTAATCACACTATTATGGTATGGAATATAATAGACTTGTGGATACATGTATTGGAGTGGTAAAGCAGTAATAAGCTGAAACATATTTTCAATTTATAATAAAAAGCCAATAGCATACAATGGAGAAAGGAAAGTCATTTCAACTAAAGGTACAGAAAAACTCAACATTCACCAGAAAATTAAGTAAACTAGATCACCCCCTGACACCATAAATTAAAAAAAATTCAAAATTGATTGAAAATTATATAAATTGGAATCCTTAACATTCAGAGAAAATGTAGGTAAAATGTTCCATATGAATTAGAGATGTCTGTGGGGATTAACATCCAGCAATGGAAAAAAGAGAATGAATTATGATTACATCAAATTAACAAACTCACTGCACAGCAATAGAAATTATGAGGGAAATAGACAGTCAAGTGAATGGGAGAAGACACTTGCAAACATACATCTGCCAAGGGGTTAATATCCAAAATATAGAAAGAATGTATACAACTAAAATGCTAACAGGATAATGGGCAGATATGAATACACTTTGCTAATGATAAACAGATGGACAATAAGAATATGAAAAAACTGGGGGTCAGGTGACTGACATGGCTCAGGTGGGCCAAGTTTGTAATACCAAAACACCAAAAAACAAACGCTATTCCCCCTATGTCTTCTTTCTCTTTCTACATCTCTTAAAAAAGGAAAAACAATACTGCTCATCACTAATTGTTAGAGAAATACAAATAACACGTGACTAGAAGATCTCGCCTCTCACATGTTAGAGTGGATTATACTAAAATCCTAGATTAGTTTAGGTGCAAATATGAAGAAAAAAGTGTTGTACACTGTACAGTGTTGGTGGAATTGTAAATTGATAAAATAACTATGTAAAACAGCACGGAGTTACCTCAAAAAGTTAGAAACAATGAATGTAAAAACAAACATTTCAGACTTTGGTAGTATGACCATGATTCCCATCTCAGGATCTCTTGTCTGTGAATCACCCCATATTCATTAAGGATGAAAACTACTCTGATGGAAAATGACAATGACTCTGCAACATTTCTTGGACAGCAAGATGGCAAGTGAACATTCAATCGTGCAGCACAACTACACTTCCCCATGGATCTTAAAGAGGAAGAGTTCTCTCCACTGCATGGAAGTTTTTCTTTAAACGATGTATTTCAATGAGAATTGGGGACTTTACTTACCCATAATACAATAACTTTGTGGGGTTCCATTATTGAGTATTGAATCATTTCTGATGGTTCTTGCACTGTCTGGCATTTTTTAAATGATAGGACTCATGCAGTTGTTCCCTATCTTCACAGCGAATGGAAATTACATAAGAATTTACCACTTGACTTAAATGGATAGGATTCCACCTCAGGGTGAGTGATCTCATCACAATAAAGGTATTGAGAGGACTTTCCAACATTTCTTAATTTTTAGGACTTCTCAGCAGTGTGTTCTTGTATGTCTAATAAACATACTGGATGTAACAAGGGCTTTCCCACAAGATTAGTGTTTAAAAGCTTTTCTCCTATGTGCAGTCTCATATGATTAGTGACAGCAATGGTGAAGTCTTTCCCACATTCCTTACCCAGATATTGTTTCTCTCCAGTGTGGACTCACATGAGAACTGCAGCTCTCCAGAACACATGAAACCATTTCTACATTCCTAACATTTGCCAGGTTTCTCTCTACTGTGAATTCTCATGTGAACTTTAAGTTCTCCAGACCTTGCAAAACTTTCCCCATATTCCTTACATTTATAAGGTTTCTCTCCGGTGTGGATTCGCATGTGGACATTCAGGTCTGCAGACTGTATAAAACCTTTGATACACTCTTTGCATTTATAAGTTTTCACTCCGGTGTGGATTTGCATTTGAACCTGCAGATGTCCAGAACTTAACAAGGCTTTGCTACATTCTGTACATGGATAGGGTTTCTCTCCAGCGTAGATTCTCATGTGAATTTTCAGCTCTCCAGAACATACAAAACATTTGCCACGATTATTACATTTATATGGATTTTCTCCAGTGTGGATTCGCACGTGAGTAGCAATGAAGGAAGTAATGTTTTTCCGCATATAGTACATGAAGACCTGACCCTTCTGTGAGACTGAAAGTGCTTTGTTAACTGAAAGGATGTAACAAAGGTTTTACCAGGTTTCACACTTAAAAAAATCATCTCTCCAGTGTGTGTTTTCATAGGACCATGAAGGTCAGGTGATTGAGAAAATGCTTCTCCACATTCCTTACTTGTAGAGGTTGTTACTCCAGTGTGAGTTCCCATGGGAATGCTGAGGTGTACAGAGTGTTTAAAATCTTTCCCACATTCCTTGCTTTTATAAGATTTGGACACAGTGTGAATTTGCATGTGCAGGTGAAGCAAAGATGAAATTAGAAAGGATTTTCCACATTCTTCACACAGAAAGGGCTGCCTATCAGAGTGTGTTTTCTTAGGTTCTGTAAGTTCAGGCTTCATGAAAGTTTCCCCAGAGAGGTTTTCTTCTGCAGTTAAATGAAGCTTTTCCTATACTGATCATTCTTTTTCGAGTTCCCTTCATTTTCATTTCCGCTTTGCACCTCCAGGCAGGAATGTTGAATAAAATCCTTTCCAGGATTCTCACAATCACAGAGTGTCCACTTATTTAACAACCTTTCCTGGTGATGAATGGATGAAGAGGAGACGTCAGGCTAGTGTATTGTACCCATTATCCTAAATAAAACATTACAATGTTTGTTAAGATTTTACCATTCCTACTAACTCGTACGTGTTCCACTTTAGAAATTTCATTCAGTTTAACTTAGGGAGTACTCCTGGCAAAATGAGAAGCGAACTTTGAAATTAAAAAATTGCATACTTTGAGACATTTGTTTGTTTTGAATACCAAACTTATGTTTCAATATCAGGGAATCATCCTTGTTTAAATTCATAAATCCAACTTGTAAGCAAGGTTTTTGATTAAAAACTAAAACTTTTCATATTCCAACTATGTTGCTATAATTTTTTCTCTTGGATACAAATCACCAATATTAAATATTTATTCCCTGTTCTTACACTCTAGCTAATAAAACTGCTAATTATTTTAGTGAGAAAGATGTTAAATATCTCTTTTCAAAATTACTGATCTTGGGCATGTGGATGTCTGCAGCCCCCAGACAATAGAGCACATGTCCATCCCAAGGCCTCTGGTTCACACCTTGAATGGGGACACAAATAGTGGGGGGCTTAGGAGAGGGAAGAACAAACAAAATAAACAACTGGTGCACCCCGGGGGACTAGTTTTCAGGTCAATTACCTCTACAGGATTGAAGACACAAACCCATGAGTTCGAGTCCTAGGCCTGGCAGGTGTAGGACTAGTGTGTAAAACCAGCGTGAACAACTAAATGGAAATAAAATAAAATGCTTCTTTCATCTGTCTTACTGCTCATATTCACCATCATTCCTGTCTGAACATTTCCTTTAAAAAGTAAAATAAAATTAAACACATGCTGGTGGAGCAATGGTTAGGTCAATCGCCTCTAAAGGAGCAAGCCACATAGTTTGGGTTTGAATCCCAGGTCTGGAAGGAAACAACCAGTGTGAAAAACTAAATAGAAATAAAATTAAAATGTTTCTCCTCTTTCTTCCTGTGTGTCTGCCTGCTGACCATCATTCCTAACTCTACCTTTCCTTTAGTAAAATAAAATAAAATAAAACATACTTAGAAGTAAAATATATAAAATACTTTTTCCACCATTCTCTTCTTGCCTGCCTCCTTGTCTTCATTTCTACCTGTACCTTCACTTTTAAAATATTAATGATCTTACTCTTTCTCTCTGTTTAAATGTCCTCCTCTCATAATGTGCGTCCCGGATTGCCAGGTTTAGTGATCAGCTGCATTTCCAATTCTAAATTAAAATAACAATGAGAGTTTTTGGAGAATGAATTATATTCTCATAGTTCAAAAAGAGATACTTATTTTCATTATTTCCACATTGACAATATTAGTGACAACGAAGGCATAATAGATGAGGACGTGAGTTATATTGTAATCTTAGTGCTGGCACACCCTGGCGGAACAGTGGTTTGTCAATTGCCTCTAAAGGAATAAGTCACACAGCCCTGGGTTCCACTCTCAGGCCCAGGGTGAAGCAACCAGTGTGAACAACCAAATAAAACACAAAGAAGAAAAAAAATCTTAGCAGTGATAACTATGATAGTCACCATTCCCTATTTGAATAAACAGATTAGATATTAGCAGAAGTGACAAGATGGAATCAGAAAATGGAGTGGAAAACTTCTGAATAAACTATGTATACCCCAAACAAAGATCATTTTATCATACAATAGTATGTATGAGGTCAATGGAAAGTACCTAGAATATTGAAGACATCCCAAAGCATCAAAGATCAATGGTCCCACAGTTTTCTTTAAGAGAAAAAATAAAATTAAAAAATTGCCCATAATCATAATCCAAAGATACTGATCATTTTGGTAACTTGGAATTTTCTCAAAATCACTCACCTTGGACAATTCTTCTACATAATATCTTCAATTCTTTATCTTGTTCTTATCAACAGATCACACTGGGTTTGAATACCTCATATTCTATGTACCAAGAAAGATGTGTTAATGGAAGAAACTTCATCAAAAAATTACAAACTTTCCCACAATCAGATTATATAGTTACAATGAAATTACCACAATTATTTCAAAAGATAAAACAAATATTGCCCTAATTCAAGGATGCAATTTGAATATTCCTCCCTGAATTATAAAACACTTGTTCGCACATATGGAAACATTTAAGGGTCAATAAACCTTTACTATGAGAAGAAACAAAATAAAAATGCTCATTGTCATGGAGAAACAACTACTAATGGTTGACAAACTGTGTTGTCCAACTGAAACATTTCCCATGTCATTATTAGAAAACATGATGTGGTCATGTACTAGATTTCAGTTACTACATCAAAAACAACTTCTGATAATACAGCGATATAAAAAAAATTGAGGAAAGATGCAGTCTCCAGCCTCATCAGCTGAACTCTCAAGACCCCACACAGGGTCCACCTAAGGACTTCAACAAATACAACCACAGGTGGTGCCAGAAAACTTAAGAAATCCCAGTGTTCACACCAAGATGCAGGCTTTTCTGCTGCAAGTAGATATTCTACACATCACCGTCACTGCAGGTAAGTCTACCCAGTGAAACATCAACATAACGCAACACACAGCAAAGACAAAGAGAAATATATGTGAAATCATATATCCAATCAAAACCCCAGGAGAAAGTCTGAATGTAACACACACATGTAAACTAACTTAGGAAGAATTTAGGGCACCAGTGATAAAAAAAAAAAAAAAAAAAAAAAAAAAAAAAAAAAAAAAAAAAAAAAAAAAAAAAAAAAAAAAAAAAAAAAAAAAAAAAAAAAAAAAAAAAAAAAAAAAAAAAAAAAAAAAAAAAAAAAAAAAAAAAAAAAAAAAAAAAAAAAAAAAAAAAAAAAAAAAAAAAAAAAAAA
>RJWH01011948.1:0-10271 GCA_004363575.1 Solenodon paradoxus | reverse complement strand
TTCAAATCCAAGTTCTGCTCCTTTCTAGCTATTTGACCTTGGGTAAGTGTGCCTCAGCTTTGTGGGCATTGTATATTTTCTGTCAAGGCTTAAGTACATTTAATAGGCCTATAGGGCCATTGGGAATTGTTGACAAAATCCTCTGTCGAAGGGACTCTACAGTGGTGGTGTGTGAGGGTCTGGTATGGTTTTGTGCCTTGACTCGTCTTAATTCTCAGCTCTACTTCCTTACCCTTAAGTCATGATTCTGGTGACTGCATTGGTGTCCCACATACTTTATCCAAATGCCATTTAGAATTGATCGGTTGTGTCTCTGGTTTCCACCTGCCTGACATTGAACCAAGTGCTGCAGATTATAAGCTCTAGGACATCCTAAGTGGCCTTACTACCTCATTTGTGGGGGGTGTAATTCAGTGTGTCCCTGCAGGATTTTCATGTTTAAATCCTGTCCCCTGTATGATACTAGGAGGTGGGTCTTAGGGAGGTAGGATTAATAAAGCTGTGAGTATGGCACCCTTATGATGGGATTATTGTCCTTAGTCCCTGCTCTGCTTTCTGCCATATAAGAAGGCAAGAAGTAGGCAGTATGCAACCTGGAAGGAGCCTCACCGGTTTGATTATGCTAACACTGATCTCAGGCATCCAGTCTCCAGAACTCGAGGGTTCTGTTTATAAGCCATCCAGTCTGGCAGTATTAGAGCATTCCAAACTGAGGGCATGGGTCCCTGTAATACCAGAGTTGTAGTATTTGACAGTCTACCTCCCAGGTCTCCCATAAATTGTGAGAGGCCCCAAGGAGCCCTTTCTCCCACTCAGAACATGAATTTGCTTTGGCAGGTGGATGGAGACGCAGGAACTTCTCAGACTGCCTGCCTGGCCCACTGAGCCAGGCCCAGGTAAAGGGGCATTGTGGATACCCTCCACCAGTGGGTTGGTCTGAGGAGTTACTCTGTGCTGGGCCTTCAGGGTGTTTAAGGCAGTGGGTGCTGACAGGAGGACCTCCATTATGACCTTGCAGGTGGGCTGGGGGTTGCCTTTGCTCCCTACCTCATCAAAGCTCACTTCCAGTGTGGCCTGAGGCAAGAGCCAGCCCATAATCAATCTCAGTGTTCCTGCAACAAATTGACCTTAAAGTGAAGTGACATCAGTAAATAGATGATAAATAGCTTCTCAGACCTGAGTTGGCAACTTTATCAAATTATTGTGCACTCTTGCTTTCAGAAAGGTGCCTTGGGGTAATTCAGTCTAGTGGAGCCCAGTCTCATGGTTTGCTCTGAAGAAGGGGCCTAGAGAACTTAATGGTACAATCACTAATAATTAGAATTTGCTGACAGGAGACTCAAAGCCCTTTCATTTTTTAAAGGAAAAGTGCAGGGAGGAATGAAGGCTAATAGGAAGAGAGGAGAAAGCATTTTTTCCATTTTATATTGTAACATTCTACACATTAAGCTGTAGGTTTCTCCTATGTGCAGTTTCCCCATTCCTCAGATATGTCAACACGCTGCCCTCCACCAAATCACCAAGTGTTCTTCACCATTGTCCAGTGGGCTAAAGGAAAATTTTCATTTAGTTGATCACACTGGTAGTTTTCTCCTGGGCTAAGAACTATGGAACCCAGGGGTATGTGGCTTGCTCCTTCGGAGGCAATTAACTTGACTGACTGCTGCTCCCCGAGGGTGTGCCTCAGCCCATTTTTTTTTTAATATTTCTACATAATTCCAGTGAAAACCCATTTTAAAATGTTTATTCTCTGGTTCAGTTTGACCAGAGTATCAGTAAAGCCGTCAAAGATACCTTGAAAACCTGTATCCCAAAGTCCAGAATATATCCCAAGCTTGCCTCTTACCCCACCACTTGGGCTGAAGTCGCTGTTGTCAGACCCTGCTTCCTAGCTTAATTTCTCTGCCTCAGGTTCAATGCATAAAATAGGAACAGTGCCCACCTCAGAGGGCACTGTTTAGGGGAAGTTTCTGTTCCCTTGGCTTATGCTCTGGATTTAGTGGAATTGTAGGGGGGTGGGGAATGCATTTTAAATTAATTACCATAAGATGTGTAAAGCACTGGATAAAGATCAGTATCTCTTGCACTACACCACAACTGCTTATCAAGACAAAACAGTCCTGCTCAGCTACATTCCTCTTCTATCCCTCACTCTTCCCTGTCTAACATGAGCCTTTATGTCCCCTTATCACTGAGTGTGCACAAAGATTTGAAAAGCCAGAAGTGATTTTTTTTTCACATTTGGTGACAAGACCTGACCTGAAGCTTTTCATGATCTTATTTTTCCCACTTTGTGTAAACATGTGTAAATACACCATGGAGATGTTAGTGTTTGGTTTTGGAGATCTGCCCTGGATCTTTGGGGGATGGGTCTTAACACAGTGAATGCAAACATTTCTAATAAATGTGTCAAAATTTTAAACTTCAATTTTTTTTTAAAGAAAGGTACAGTTAGGAATGAAGATAAATAAGGCAGGCAGGAAGAGAAATTTTCTTTTTATTTAATTCATCTTGAGTCTCCCTGAACCTGGGATGCAAACCTCTTGTCTTTGAAATGTATGTGGATTTCACTCAGCCAGAGGCAGCAGACCCAGGGTGTGCCAAAACTCAGTTTTAAGCTTCCTTTAAGTAAAGTTAATCTCTGGACTTTTATATTCTCTTTGTAGTAGTCCTTCATAGTGGTCCTAGCAGAGAAGAAGAGAATTTACAATCTTTATTTTAAACATGACTGCAACCCATAGTATTTTTTCATTGGGATCTAGTCTCAATTTGTCTAAGTGGAAGAAAGGTTAATAGATGGGATGTGCAAAATGCCCTTATATGTTAAGACAGCGGCCCTAAACCACTCAAATGCTTAGAGAACCTGTTTGAAAATTGCTTTATAATTGTTGAATCTAGGTGATAAGTACATGAAAGTTGATTGTACCGACGCTATTATAAGTTTGAGATTTTCCATAAAAGTTAAAGAAAACTTAGAGGTATCATTTGTTGGACCTCCCTATTGGCATGGGAGAAGGGTAGCTGTCAGCTGTTCTCTGTTGACCTGCCCTGTCCCCTCCCTCTCACAGTTAGAGGCATTTCCACTTCAAGGAGCACAAGAAATCCTGTTTTAGAAATGCTGGTTCTTGACATCTGCTATTGCTTAAGACCTAGAAACCCTTCTTGTTCCCAAATCACCCTTTAGCTTCTCCAGGCAGAAGAAACATCCCTTTACCCAGCACCAAAGGTCCTGCCTTCCCTCCAAGATCCCAAGACCTAAAAACCCATTTTACCTGCAGTGGGATAATAAAGGTGCCCATTGAATGAGTTGAGTTACGGGAAACCTGGAAAGGTGCCTGGTAGTTAGCATGTAGTCAATACATGTTAGCGTTTATTGTGTGTGCCAGATAATAGTGGGGCATAGCAATGGATATAGCAAGTTTCTTTCCCTTTAGCAATTGTGTTGGGATTTACAAAGCAATAAATGGGTGTATAGTGTATGTTAGGGAGTGACAAGAAGGAAGATGGAATGGGGAGTGGCTGGAAGATGACGGGGTGTGCTGTTTTACATAGGGTGGTCAAGGAAGGACTCACACGAGTTGAGCATTTGAGACACTAAAGGGAGAGGGCATGCCCTGATGGAGTAGTAGTTAGATCATTTGCCTCTGAGGAAGCACAGGCTACATACTCCTGGATTCAAGTCCTGGGTCTGGGCAGGGAGACAACCAGTGTGAACAACTAGATAAAAATGAATACTTTCTCTTCCTGTCTGCCTCCTCACCTTCATTCTTGCTTGTACCTTTCTTTAAAAAAAAAAAAAAAAAAGGCGTGTTGTGCTCTGGTGGAGTAATAGGTCAGGTCAGCCACCTTTGGAGGAGTGCAGTCCATATACGTCCCAGGACCTGGGTTCTTGTCTCAGGTCTAGGGGTAACAACCAATAAGAACTACTATATAAAAAATTACTTCCTCCTCTCTTTGCCTATCTACTCACCTTCGTGCCTGCCTATACCTTTCCTTTAAAAAAATAGAGAGAGAGCAAACGAGGATATCTGGTATAGAGGAATGGATCTTCCGTGGCTGGCTAGCTGGCTGCCTTGCATGTCTTCATCAGCCACACAGTCAAGCAGATCTAAGCATTGGCAGAGCACCCTGTGATCCTCGGAACACAGCACCAGAGGCTTGTGAGAAATTGCTACAAGACTGCTTATCCCTCTTGCCTCCAGATTTACCGAGGAAGCTATCATGAGGCAGTTTCTCATCTCCCAAGGGTCTGGTAAGGTAGGAGACTTTCTATTCCTATCCCGCATCCCAACCTAGAGCTATAGAACTGCTTAGTATGGCATTAGCTTCTCAGCAATGGTTTCCTACTGTCCATGCTGCAGACATCTGGCCCTTTTTTTGGTGGTACCCTGCACAAGGAATGTGAGCTGGCATCTGGCTCGTGCTTTTGCTAAGCAGTAAACCTGAATTCAGCAAAGGCTCATTTCTTTACATGCCAAATCTGTCGACCTTGCCTTGTATCTAGGAGAGGGGAATTAACGGACAGGAAAGGAAGTTCAAAGGCCCTGAGGTGGGAGTTAGCACGGTGTGGGTGAAGAACAGCAAGGTCAGGGCAGTAGGAGCAGAGTATGTGAGGGGCCAGTGATAGCTAAGGTCAAAGAGGTGACAGGGTCCTGTAGGGTCAGCGGGAGCATTTGGCTTTTCATGACGGTTCGAAGAAGAGGAGCACCATGGGCAGACTTGGGTTGTCACAGGCTGCTGTGAGGACAGGTGAGGGCAGAATCTGGAGGAAGCCTCTGCAGTATCCCAGGCCAGTGATGGCGGGGCAAGGAGAGGTCGAATTTGGGACAAATTCTGAAGGTGGAACTGACTGAATTTGCTGACAAAGAGTGGAATAAGAAATTACTAGAGCTCACACAAAGCAACTTGGCACTGGTGTTAACTAGTGTAGTGGTTAAGAGCAAGGAGGAGCCAGGCGGCCTGGGTATAAATCCAACTGTTGCTTACTGTCTGGCCTTGGGCAAAGTGCTTCATCTCTTTGCCTCCATTTTCCCATCTGTGATACAACAGCACAGGCATCATAGGATGGTTGTGAGGATTACAGGTTTTCTATGTAAAGTGCTTAGAACAGCGCCTGGCACAAAATGCCTGTAGTATTTACTGTAGGATGAGTAGAAATGTCTGCTGAGTGCACAGGAGAGTTCCAGATTCCAGGGAGAGTTTGTGGTTTTCAGAGGGTATGCAATAAAGCCTGTGTGGCTGGGGGCATGACTTGATTAAGAGTGGCAAGGGGTGGTGGTGAAGAGGAGCCCTAAGATGAATTTCTCCTCAGGGCAGCTGCCAGCCTTTGTGGGTTTCAAGGAGGATTTACCAACACAGGAAGTGGGAAGAGAGAGGGGGTGGAAATTGACATGGGGAGAGGGCTGGGGCACTACTTATTTAATTGGCAACACTATGGTTTCCAGGAGCTGATTCCTGGTGTCCAGAAGAAATAGTTCATCCTGCTTGGGTTTAAATGCTCCTTCTCATCTTTTTCCTCTCTGTGGCCATGTAAGCCATTCTAGAGTTCACTTCATCTTCAACATGGAGCTAAATGTTGCAACTATCTTATTTGCATTGGGGTGGTTAAATAATGATGTAGTAAAAGTTTAGGAAAGGCAGGCTGTCACCAAAACACAGGTGGGGCTTATCCCAGAAAAAACAAGAGTGGCTTAACATTCAAAAAGCCATGAGAAAATTTAATGTATTAGGAATAAATAGAAAGACTGGCGGACTGTGTTCGCTTAGTTATATTGCCTGGGACTGGGGTCCAGTCTTTCCCAGGCCCCACATTGAGTTCTTAGGAGCAGAGATTTCTCTCCTTCTCTGACTTGGTCTCTGAGCAGCCTCACTGACCTTATCATCATCCAGAACTTGGTGTGTGTGGCTCCTATGCATTCAGGTTCCAGCTTAAATTTATTTCTCATCTCTTCCCTCTCCCTCAACCACTGGGCAACACTAACCAAATTACTATTTTAATTATAGTACTTTTTTTTTAACCTTAAAGGAAAAAAGGGAGAAGAGGAAAATATTTTAAGGAAGGAAGAGGAAACACTTTTTAAAGGTTGTGATTGTCCTCCCCACCCCCTGCCCTGGGTCATGAACCAAGTGTGCCAAGTACTCATTTCTTAAAAGATCTTCTTTGTCACTCACCTTCTCAGCTAAAATGGCAGCTCCATGAAGGCAGGGACCATTTGAGGGACTTCTGTCTCCCCAGTGCCTGGCACCCAGTTAGGGGCTTGATAAATATTTGGTGGAAGGTTCTCTCTGTATATCAGCTTGCAGGTGCTCCAGTGATCTGTGAGACATTTCACCATTAAGACTGGGACTAGTCCTGGTGGCATCATGATACGTGGCGCAGCCCGCGTACATCCCAAGGCTGCGGAAAACAACCAAGATGAACAACTAAATAAATGCCTCTTCCTCCTCTCGCTTCCTGCCTACCTGCTTACCTTCATTTCTGCCTGCACCTTTCCTTTTAAAAGAAACTTTGAGGATTGTGAGAGGCAAATATTTTCCCATCAGGAAATAGTGAAATTAATGACCTTATGTCTCAATCCCCACTTACGCCATTTCGGGAAAAACTTCAGGGATAAGTGAATATTCAGCATCTATTTTCCAGTTAAACTTAAGCTCCATATCTCCTTCCATTTCACTTTCTGTTCTCGATTTTCAGCATATTCATCACTCCAGGCCACTCAGGCTTCCCGCAAATTATGTTATCTTTTTTTTTTTTCCTCAGGAAAGGTACAGGCAAGAATGAAGTAGAGTAGGCAAGTAGGAAGAATGGAAGAAGTATTTCTGCATTTTAATTTTTATTTAGTTGTTAACCCTAGTTGTTCCCCCGGACCTGGAACTTGAACCTACGGGTATGTGGCCTGTGCTCCTTCAGAGGTGATTGACCCAACTGCTGCTCCACCAGGGTATGCCATACATGTTGTTCTTGAGGCTAGAGACCAACTTCAGGTTATATTTCAGTCCGTATTAGCAATGAAAAGCAGACATGGTCAGTGGGTTCTCTGTAAACTCTGGGACCAATTAGTGGTGTCCAGAAAAGACATGGGCCAGGTGTACCCTTGTGGCTCAGCCGGCTGGGATGCTGCAGACTCTGTACAGCCCAAGGACCTGGGTTCATGACCTAGGGCCAGGGTAAAGAACCAACATAAAATACAGATGCTTCTTCCTTAAAACGTGTCTTCTTCCTCTCCCTTAAAATAAAAGATGGCCTGTGCCTGTTTCTGCTCTCATTTGTGTTACTATTGATGTGACATCATCTTCAAACAGCTCTGGTTTATCGTTTTTTTTTCTGTCCAAATCTGGTTTTGTTTGTTCATTCTATGGCTCTTGACAGTAAAATGGCCCCAGATCCTGTTGAATTGTGAGTGGCACTTGTGGGTTCCATGGACTTGAGCTTTCCTAGGTATCAAGAACCAAGGTCACTCAACATTCTGGTGACTTGATACTTCCAGGCCAACATATTTGAAGTGCTTTGTCACCAGCTTGTTGAAATGCCACTTTAATCCAATGAGTGTGTTTTAAGACAAAAATTAAAAAAAAAAACGCAGGGCACATAAATGCAGGAGATCACTATGGACATTGTAAGTCACATTATTTCTGTGCCAGGCATACCTATGGAAGATGGATCTGTAGTTAGAAGAAGCTTTTTAAATAACTAACAAAAGTCAACATTTAGTGGATATTTTGTCTGTTCTAGATGCCAGTCTAAGCTTTACAAGCATTAACTCATTTAGTCTTCACAATAACTCTCTGAGGTCGTGTTTTTCAGATGAGGAAACTGAGTCACAAGGAGGTTAAGGGACTTGCTCAGCTCCCAGTTGGCAGAGCCTGTGGCAGTGGACAAACATTGACTAATTCAGACTTAAAACAGCCCTACATTATGTTGTTGGGTTTTTTAGTTTTAAAAATAATTTTTAAAATTTACACACGAATATTATAATAATAACAAAAGTAATCTGGCAGGCAGTAAATCTCCCTGGCATCCCTAACTTTCCTGTAGTTTCCTACTATCAGGTTTTTTTGGAAACTGAGCAGTGGGATGAGGGAGGGTTGAGGAAAGGTCAAGGTAAATAGGAATGGCATCGATCACAGCTTCCTTTAGGACATTTAAGGAAGACCTTGAAAATAAGCCAATGCTGGTCACAAATAGGGGACCAGTTCAATCAAATGTCACCACTGAATTACCTGGTCTTCAGATTTCCTAATTTGTAAAGGGATAGTGAGAGACCCATAGCATTCTGTTATTAGGGTTAAGTAAATTAATAAAGGTAAATCACCTTGAACAGTACCTAGTACATTGTCCCATGTTAAAGGTTACAAGTTTGTCCTGTGAAATAGTTTATTCTTTAGTAATCATGGAAAAGTATTTAATATACTGAAAAGACATCAATAATTTAGTTACATGGACAAGAGATGCTGTCAATACAATAGCATGGTCTGTTTTTGTTAGAACGCCAGAAAAGGCAAGATGCTCTTGGATATATCTTGTTTGAGGTGGTTTTGAAACATTGATTATTGTTTTTGTTAAAAAAAAAAGATTGTAAAAAGTTTCGAGATGTCCACAGACATTAAGATCCAATAGGAAGCTATTAAATGTATTTCATCTTTGTAAATTCTTTTTATCCTGATCACGATAAGTTGAACAGAGATATAGTTTCCTGTTGGAGTTGAAATAAAGATTCGGATAGCCTCCTGGGATTCAAACCTATTTGTTTTGCCTAATTATGTCTTCTGCCTTTAGAGATTCATACCCAGGCTAAGCTTCCTAGGAGCACCCAAACCCGACCATCCCCAAACACAAAACCCACAAAACCCACCCTTCTCATCCGCAGGGATATCCGGAGGCCTATCTGTCGGTCTAAGAACAGGAGAACTTTCTAGAGGTCTCGCTGCAGGTGTGACTTTTAAACTGTTTCAAACCCTGCTTGGTTAAGGTCATGCTGCTACAAAGCTTATACCACTCTCCAAAGAAAGTCATGTTTTGTTTTTTAAGCATCTCTAATTTTGAGTAATTCAGATACTCTCCCCTGTCCCTGTGGCCCTCGTACATTAATTATCCTTGTGTATACTCTTAAGTGTCATTTGGGACCGGTGGTGGATAAGACTTGGGCGGAGCTTCCATCCTAGTGTCGAAAGCTTGCCGCCCTTTAGTGCGACTGCGTGGCTCTCCTACACCCTGGGGAGGATTCCTATCGGTTCGCTCTGCGCTTGGCAGCAGGCGGCCATCTTGCCTGGAGCCTGAGAGAAGGAGAAGACAAGACAGAAGGAAAGGGTGACACTGGTCTCAGGGCTGCCCCGGGGGCCTCAACAGCCGGAGGTGGTCCCTGAACCTGGGCCCTGCTCTAGGACCCGAGAAAGGAAGGCGGGGGGTGCGGAGATGCGGGGGAATGCGGAAGACTGCTAGGCGGGGGAGGGGCGTTACTATGGTGACCGGGGAGGGGCGGTATCTGGTTGGGATCGCAGCTTTGTCTTCGGGCGCTGCCCGGAAAGGGCAGGGCTGGGGTGATGACACTGAGAACCGGGTGGGATTTGACGAAGTCTTGGCGTGGAGGGACTCCGTGTCTATGACAACAGTCGCCTGGCGGAAGAGGCGGAACTAGTTTTCTTCATTTGAGGCGCTGACGTTCTCGGCCCTGTCCTCCAGGCTCCCGCGGGCGGACACGCCGGAAGAGGAAGTCGGGGAATGGCCGCGGTGTGGCAGCAGGTCTTAGCAGTAGACGCGAGGTGAGGCGTGGGGTCGGAAGTGGCTGTGGTGCATGCGCAATGGTGATCAGTGAGGCTAGGTGGAGCTGCCTTGCGGCTAGCTGCATGGGCATGACAGAGCATGCCCAGTAGTAGGGTGTGGGCGTGTGCCTGCAGTGTGGTGGACTGATGTGAGAGGGTTGTAAAGAGCATGCTGGGAAAGTGCACCAGCTATGGACATGCGCGAACGAGTAGTGGGAGTGGGGAAATGAATCTCATGCTGGTAACATCCTAGTCCCCACTGTTGGACCCCAGACTGCTCTTAACTACATCACGTCCCCAAACTGACCCTATCGCCATCCCAGGCTAACCCCCATGACCATGCCGGTGACCTCTACAATGACTCAGTCACCCCATACCAATTCCAGCAAAGTGGCACACCGCCTCCTTTGTCCGCGCACCTACTTCCTCACTGTGCTGATTATGACGATAGACTCACCCCGTCACAGCACCCCCAACAGAGGGACCCCCAGCGCCACCGTTGATCACCTGCC
>RJWH01011947.1:0-10278 GCA_004363575.1 Solenodon paradoxus | reverse complement strand
TCTCCCCGACACGCCCCACGCCCCAGCGAACCCCACCCCACCCCGGGCCCCGGGGCCCAGCGAGCCTCACCCGCTCTTACCGCGGTTCAGAGACCCCGCGACAGCGGCGCGGGAGACTCGAGAAGACGTTCTGCGTCTGGCGCACACTGCGCATGCGTTCCGACCCGCCCGCGCCGGGGTCCCCGGTCTGACGTCGTCGTCATGGAAACCCCGAGATTACGCGAGACGCTGGCTTCAGGAAACTGAGGTGGCTTCGGGACTCCGTGCGCTCGGTCCTGGCCGGGACTGCGCCGGAGGACGCGTCCACACCCACCGGTCACGGAGTCGGGAGGGCTGCCGGAGGTGGAAGCGTCTGGGTGGGACCCCCGGAGCGCGCCGCCAGCGGGGACGAAGCGGAGACAGCGGGAACCTTGCTCTGGACCTCGGCGGTCCCAGGGTTAGGGGGCGCGGGGTCACCCTGTTGGAGGGGCTGCAGGAGGAGCGCAGCGAATGCAAATGCACGGCGTGTGCACCTTCGATCCAGGGTCACATGGCCCCAGGATTCCCAGCCCGAGCTTCCCGCATCCCCGAGCCGGCGGGGAGTCGCTCTCTCCGGTCCTCACTGCGGCTCGGCTTCGCTCCTGAGTCTCAGGGGACAGGGGCAAGGGACCTGCCGGTCTCTCTCCTCCCCGCTCCCGCACGGCCTGGAGACGAGGTTCAGCCAGCTGCTTGGCCTCTGCCTCTCTGCGCCCTTTTCCCCGTGAACGCACAGGGCACTTGGAACCGTATGCCTCGTGTGCCGCCGTGAGCTCCTTGTGAACGCGGGTCTCAGGACCCCCATGCGTGCCAGCGACACCCCGTCCCGGAGAGGGCCAAGGCCCAGCCGGAGGCAGAGCCACGCCGCGGGGAGGCGCCCGCCCCCGCCCCCGCCCCCCGCCGCCTGCCCCTCCCCGCCTGGACGTCCGCCGCCCACTCCAGCGGCAGGGCGGGAAGTCCGCGGCGCGACCCCTCTCCGCAGTTGGGGTGGCCTCGGATCCGGCCAGGCGCGGGTGTCCTGACGGGGTCGCTGCCGCGGGCCCTGGCAGGAACGGTTCGGAAACGCGCAGGTCCGGAACGGTGCCGGTCCGCCTGTCGCTCCCCGACGTGCGCATTTCCCGCTCCTCCTACCCGACCCAAGGCCGGGCCGCACTGTCACGGCCGCCTGGGCCACCGGGTTGGGACCTGCGCCCCGAGGACGCTGCACGCCGCACGCCACGTCCGACTGTGACCTTGCCGGGCCCGCTCCGCCCGCCCCTTCGGGGCGCGACCGTGGGAAGAGGCGCTGCACTGACGTTGAAGCCAGGCTCGGGCCAGACGCACGCGTGCCCACCGCGGCTGGTCCTTCGCGGCCCAATGTCGGGTGAGCCCCGGCTCGCGCCCCCTGGCACCGGATCCTCTCTGGGCCTCGCGGCCAAGTGCACCCTGGCCACCGTGCCGCGCTCACAGGACGCGTCCTCTAGGGCCCCGCGCAGGGAGGTGGGAACCTCAGCGCTGGTGTGAAGGCCAGCCATGCGTCCCCGTGCCCGTGGACACCTCCACCTGGAGGAGAAGCGCCCCAACATCAGCTCCTGCCCCTAACTCAGCAGCCCCGCCCACAGCCTTGCACACCTAGTGGGTCCCCACCGCCTGCACTGGAGCGGCCCCCTGCCGCTGGCGGCTGTGGCTCCGCAGAACAGCAGAGGATCCTTCCTATAGCTTCTCGCACGCGTGACAAAAAGCACGGCGTTAGCCATTTTAAGTGTACACCCATTCATTCTGCCCTGCAGCTGTTTCCACCATCAGCCCCAGAACTTTCCATTTCCCCAAAGTGAAACGCTGTGGCATGGCCGCTCATGCCCTATGCTGCCCCCAGACCCCCTTTATGCTGGGGCCCACACACACGCGGGTCACACAGATTCACCCTCTGTGACCAGCTCATTTCCCCAGAACCATGTCCTCCAAGTTCACAGGGGGCCTGTGTTGCACTGACCTTCCCTTTTAAAGCTGAGTAACATTCCCTTCTATGGAGGCGCCGCATTTGTCTCTGTGCATCCCGGTGGACACCGGTTGTCTCCGTGTTTCAGTGAGAGCATTTGCTGTGAGCAACTTGCTATGCCAGAGGGAGCTTACACGCCATCATCAGACGGGGTCCCCTCTGCTCACAGCCCTCCTCTACCCTCTCTTGCCAGTGACAGTCCTGGTGTAGCTGGGGTGGCCCCCCGCACCCCTTCAGGCCTCACCTGCCTACACCACACCAGCCACACACTCCTGGCCGAGCCAGGGAATCTGCTCCTGGGGACAGCACACTCCTCCCTGCTCAGTGACAGTGCCCGGTCTGGGCCTGTCTGGGCTCTCAGGTGCCATGACAGCCCCCGCTGGGGGCTCACAGCAGAATCTTCTCGCAGACATCAGGAGTCAGCCAATGGGGCTCAGAGGGTCGGGGGCCAGAGGACCTTCTGGCCATGAGCACGTGGCCCTGCCTCCCATGTGCACTGGGTGGGGGAGCCCCCTGAGGCTCTCCTGTGGGTATCCTGACCCTTCCATCAGGACCCACCCCATGACCTCACTGCCTCCTGTTTCCATATAGGGCCGCTCTGGAGGGAGGTCTTCAAGAAGGAATTTTGGACACAAGCCTCCAGCTGGTCACCCCACCCTGCAGACCCTGCCGACCTCCCGGCTGCCCTTACAGGGCTGGCTTGGAACTCACTCTCTGCTTTGACCAGTTCCTGCTCATCTGTCCCGGGTCCTGAGAACAGTGGTTTTGTCCTTGGGGATTTCTGGCACTATCTGGAGAGGTGGGGTTAGTCACAGCTGGGGGAGCGGGTGCTGCTGGGCCTGAGGACAGAGGCCAAGGGTGCTGTAACCAGGCCATGGTGCACAGGGGACAGCCACGCAAACAGGGCCACTCTGTGGAGCTGACTGGAGAAGCCCTCAGGGCAGGGTGTGACTCTGTCCCCTGCGGTCAAAAGCACTGAGAAGAGTGGTGGTAAGTGGGGGTGTGGGCCTGCAGGGAGGAGTGTGGGACCAGGTCCTGAGAAGGCGGTGGTGGCTGCAGGCCCAAGTGTGGGGAGCCGGACCTTGGCACGCAGACCTCAGACGGGGCTGGCGCCTCCGCAGGGGAAGGGTGCGGGGAACGCAGTGTGATGGCCCCGGTCGGAGACATGCTGTCCCGGCGGGCGTCACGCCTGTTAGAGCCGCACGTGCGCCGGCAGCAGACATGACGGTTATCAGACTGGTTTTAAGCAGCTGCACTTACTGTGTCTTCTTAAAAGAGAGCGTCAGTACGAAGACAGCTTCAGAGCACTTGCGGCTGGCAGCACCCGAGGTTTGTGGAGGGTGACACCCACCGCCAGGGTGCTGCCTCTTCACTCAGCTGCTGCTGAGTCCTCCTAAATCAGTGATCTAGTGAGTATAAAATTGACACATGATAGATGATGGATAGATTATTGATAAGGGATTGGTGATAGATGGATGACAGATGCAGAACCTTGAAAACATCAGGAAATAGGGAACAGAAAATCAGACAAGTTTGAAAAAGAAGCACATCGGAATAGTCTAGAATTTTAAAATCCAGCCCCGGGCCCAGATGCTGGGTGGTGCATACTGAGCGCAGGGGAGAGTGCCAGTGAACTGGACACATCTTGAGGACAGAGACTAGGAGGTGACAGCCTGTGCCCCACCTGGACAATTGTCGCATGGGAAGACCTGACCAGTATCACTGTTTGGAAACTGGAGTCCGGGGAAAGCTCACAGCTTCGAGAAGCATCGGGCAGTGAGTGGAGGAGAATTTGGTGAACTTCAGCTCTGAGGTGAGCATTAGCACATTCCAGACATTTCGTCCCTTTGCGAGCAGACGGTCGGTCGGTGCGGCCATGCCGCTGCCCTCGCGGTGAGCGCGCGTGTGCACTTGGGTGTCGGCAGTGCGGATGACCTGAGAGCACCTGGAGTAGAATCCTGGGTCACCCCTTGCTTGCAGGTCAGTCGTTTGTCTGGTTTTTACGTTGTAATTTTCGTATTGTGTTCACGTGCGTGTGTACGTCTGTAGATTTAGATGGACTGGGACATGTGTATGTGTGGAGTGTGACCTGCCTTTCTTTATTTAACAGGGCACTTTCAAGAGCAAATGTATTTCACTTGGATAAAGTTCAGTTCATCCTTTTTTTTCATTTCAGGCTTTTTGTGTCCTGCTTGAGAAATCTTTGCCTAGCTCCGCGTCACATGGATTTTATCATTGCTTTCTTACACTGTTTCAAAGTTTGGTCTTATATTTACTTCTTAGGTTCATTTCAAGTCACCTTCTGTATGAAGTGATGATTGAACTTTCCAGTGGCTTCAGAGGCAAGGCTTTAAAAAGACATTATTTATCCTTATTGACTTTTGCACCTTTGTTGGAAGTGATTAGCATGTGAGTGTGGGGTCAGTTCTGTCTGTTGTCTCTAGTCTGTTCTGTTTGTCTCTATCTGTGTGCATTTGCATCAGTACCTGTCTTGATTACTGTAGCTTTGGACTCTTGAAGTGAGGTGGTATAATTCCTTGAAACTTGTTCTTCTGTTTTAGACATGTCTCAGCTGTTCTAGGGCCTCTGATTTCTATTTATGTGTTATAGATTTGTCAATTTCTGCAAAAAGCTTTTTGAAAGGAAAGGTGCAGGCAGGAATGAAGGCAAGCAGGCAGGCAGGCAGGATGAGCAAGGAAGAAGCACTTTATTTAGTTGTTCATCTTGGTTGTTCCCACCAATCCTGGTCCATGAACCAGGATCTGGGATCCTTGGGATGTATGTGGACTGCACTCAGCCAAAGGCACCTGACCAAGCCACTATTCAACCAGAAGGTGCCAATTTCTGCAAATTTTGATGAGTAGATTTTCATTGGGATAACACTGAAGCAGTAAATCGATCTGTGGAGGATTGACATTTTAATAATGTTGGGTTTTCCAGTCCATGTATGATATATTTATTTAGGTTTCCCTTAATTTCCCTCAACAGTTTTATAATTTTCGATGTATACATTTTTCATATGTTTTGCCAAATTTATCCCCAACTATTTTGTGTTCTGCTATTGTAAACAGTATCATCTGTGAATTGCACTGTTTCTTGTTCATTGCTAGTATGTAAGATTATAATGAAGGTTTCAACATTTGATCTCGTATCCCACAATTTTCCTGCACTCAGGTATCAGATATAACAAGTCCTTTTCCTTTTTGATTTTCCTTAGTATTGACTACCTAGATGATCAGATCACCTGAATTTTTTTTTTTTTACTTTTATTTTCCAAAATAGGTGCCCTTTGTATCTTTCTCCTGCCTTGTTGCCCTGACCAGTATCTCCTCCAAGGTTGGAAAGAAGTCATGAAAACAGACATTCTCGTCTTCTTCCATCTTACAGGGAAAGTGGTTCTTCATTAATTAAGTCAACAGTAGATTTTTATGGCTATTAGTCACCAGACTGAGGAGGTTCCCTTCCAGTTTGTTTTTATATCACAATTGAGATTTTTCAAATGCTTTTACTGCATCTATTGATGGTTATTTGAGTTTTCTTTTTTACCATGTTAATATATCAACCATATTGATTGATTTTCAAATAGTAAATCAACCCCGCACTCCTGAAATAAAGTTTTCATTTTGGTCATGAGGTTTTGTTGTTCTTTTAAAGGCAGGTAGACAGGAAGAAAGAGGAAAAGGAAGAAGCATTTTATTTCTTTTATTTAGTTCATCTTGGTTGTTCCACTGGCCCCGGGATGTGAACCTGGGTTCTTGGCATGTACGTGGACTGTGCTGGCCGAGGGCAGCTGACCTAACCGCTGCTCCACCAGAGCACACCAACCACGTTTATCCCTCTGTGGAATATTGAGTTTGACTTACGAAAATGCTGTTAAGAACGTATAGATGGTGCACCTGGTGGAGCAGCGGTTAGGTCCACCGCCTCCGAAGGAGCACAGTCCACACACCCCTGGGTTCGAGTCCTGGGTCTGCGGGGAAGCAATCAACTAAATAAAAGTAAAATGATGATTCTCCCTCTTCTGTCTTCCTGTCTGCCTGCTTACTGTCCTTCATTTCTACCTGCACCTTTCTTTAAAAAAAAAAAAAGTTTATATCTATTTCATGAGGGTATTGATGTATAATCCACTGATTTTTGTTCTTATTTGTTCTGTATTATTGTCCTTCATATAAGAGTAATTCTGTCTTTTAAAAATGAATTATGAAGTGTTCCCTCATTCCATTGGATGGAAATGTTCCCGTAGAATTGGTATTCTTTCTTCTGTGTTGTCTGAATTTGTATTTTTCACGTTACTCTAACGAAAGGGAAACGCGAATGCTTAGTGCCTCTTTGCTTCTCAGATATTTGGGTTCCTTCTATGAAAACTTGTTTTTCTCCTCCCTCTTCCACCCCGCCCCTACCTCCTTATTCCTCTTCTTCCCATTCTCTCCTTCCTTTCTGCTCTTCCTCCCCTAGTTCCAGGCCGAGAAAGGGACACTGTTCAGAGCCCCAGGCCATGGGGCTTCGCCGGAGGCTGCCGGGGCAGAGGCGGCGGTGAGGGGGCCACGCTGGACCTCCTTCTTGGGGCGCAGGTTGCTGGGGCGGCGGCCCTTCTTTCAGGGTGGGCAGCTGGTTGCAGGAAACATGGCCCTTGCGGCAGCTGAGCTGGGCTAGAGGGCGCAGCACCCAGGCCAGGCCGCTCCCAGTGCGTCAAGAGAACGGCCCCAGCCGGGATGCTGCCGCCCTGCGGGCGCTGCGCTTCAGCTAACAGTCTCCGCGGTGTCACTGGGCTTCCCGATGGGGTACCGGTCTCGTATCCCTAACCTGCTGAAAGACTGCCTCGTTGAGGACTGAGCTACTTGTTCTCACTGCTGACTTGAAATCAGAAAGCGCCAGCTCGATTACCAGCAGGAGGAGCTGACCGAGCAAGAGCAGAAGAACCGACTTAGCAGACCGACACGGGAGCCAGGTAGCCTGCTTATATAGGAAAGAGAAGAGGGCGGGGCCGCCCCAAGGCGCCGCACTCATTGGCGGAGGCCCCGATGCCGGCTCCTTATTGGCCAGGCTGAGCGGTGCTCATTGGTGGAGCTGTTGCCGGGCAGGCTACAGCTTCCCAAGTGTGTCGTGTGCGTGAAGACACGCATGCACGTGCGCCGGTGACCGTGTGCGCTCCCTCCACTGACTCCGCCCAATATCTGTGTCCTTTCATTTCAACGGTATCCTCACGCCTGTTTATGTTTTGAGTTTGCTGCCCTTCTTCTCCTGTACATTTTTTCATTCTAAATGTTAATCCAGTAAATGTTGCTTTTTGATATGCAAATACCTCTTCCTAGTGGTCTGTTTTCACTCATTGCAAAAACCAGTGTTTAAGTAGGTTTTTTCCTGATGACTTTGTTTCAAAATATAAAACTTAGGACTCAAGTACACCAAGTAAGGTATATTTTAAAGAAAGCTACCAACAGTTTGGGTCAGTTATGTGAATTGTTTCGCGTTGATGGCTATTATGAGTAAAGGGCTATGAACATTTACATTTACTGCATTCACAGTTTTCATTTCAGCCAACCAGAGCCTACGCTTCCATCATTTCTTGACAAATGGAGTTACCGCCGTATCTGCTTTTTCCAATAAAAGTACTATTAAATTCACTAATCAGCTATAGACAGTATTTTCACTCAGACTTCTGTTGACTTCAGCACCGCTTCAGAATGTAACCTATTAGCCAGTGATGAGGGACTTCTTTGCTGACTCACATAGTTTTTGAATACTAGGAGGAAACAAAAAGCCTGTGACCTGTTCATAATATAATGACCTGAGAAACAGCATGCATTTATAATCAGCTACCACTTTTTCGTGTCACAAGACTAGACAGTCAAGCCCTAATGTTTAACACGTGTCATTATCCGTGGTGTAAACCCCGACCACTGCTGAATTCCAGCTGCCGGTGAGTGATTCTAGTGGAAGAAATGCACAGGCACGGGGCACGTGGTATTCCTGATGTGGGGACAGCAGAGTTTAAAACCTATAGGGCAGTATGCAGACCTATAAGTAGAAAACTAACTGACAAAACCTGAGACTGAAAGGAGTAAAGACTCCAAAGACGAAGGACCCTACCTTAGTAATTTGAGTCTGGGACACACCCTACATACAGCTTTACTCCAGATAACCTGGACGCACCCATGAAGGAAAAAGCCCCCACCCCTCATATATATTCAAGAATTCATCATATCTGAGTGAGAGGCAGGCAGCCCTTGATGTAACTTCCCTGGCCCACAGGGGGCTTCAACTCATTTCTGCTTTTAATAAACTTGCTGTGTGATCCTGGCTAAACGGCTCTCTCCACAAATTCTACCTGGAATGACTTAACGTCTCATCAGGGTGTCTTGCTCACCCTCCCCACATCATTTCCACCATACAGTCACAGCAGTTGTCGGTGATGTCTGGAACAGGGGTAATTGTAAAATGAAGTGAAATACCTCACAAGAGGTAAAATTAATACAATGAAGTTGAACTTGTAATAATGACTGTTTAATGACAAGCTTGTAACATTCCTGAAATTTAGCAACTGGGTCTTGCATACCTGTAAAAGCTGATGGGAGGGTGACGGGTGCGGTCCCCCTAGAGACAGTCTGGCAGCCCTTGTAGCGTTCTCTATGTGTCCTTTGGCCAGTACCCCTACTCTGGGGCACCCCCCACACCTTTATACATAGGTCTGGAGAGGCCCGTACAGGTGTCCTCATAGATTGCAGGGTAAACAGTGGGAAGCAGTATGAGGGTTTAATCCTGGGGGAATGGGAAGCTAAAATGGGGTGGATACACGGTCTGCACAATCTCTAGCCACTGAAGACAGGGAATACATCTAGCAATTAAGGACAGAGATCTGGACAGATTACCCGATAAAGTAGTGAGTGAGGTGCCTCTTGTGAGAAGTGACCTTTGGGACTAGCGGTGGAAGAAAGAAAAAAGTCTGAACAAACCACAAGCAGACTCGGGTCTCATCTCCACCACTGTGGACAGTGGATCTGAATGACTGACCTCTTCCCCAATCCCGCCACCCCAGTCAGATACAGCAGGATGAGGTCGTGGGTGCCCTCCAAACCCTTCCTCCAATGTAAGAATGCAGCCTGCAAGCATGCTGGGCAGACGGGGCAGTTCTGAAAAGGCATGTGGGCACTGCACTCTTTCTGGAGATTCGGTTCGGGGCGGGGGGCCAGAGATCATGGGTGTGTAGAGGGAGAGATGAGGAACCCAGAGACCAGCGCTGGACGGTTCCTGAGCACAGAGAGGGCCTCCTTATGTGGGCTGTCTTTTCTCCAGCTCAGAGGCCCATTTCCCACTCTGCGTGCTGTGATAGAGCCTGCGGAGACGAGTGAGCAGGGTCCGGTGGGTTATGTGAGGGTGCGAGGGTCGCTGAGCCCGGTGGCGGCTGGCTAGGCCCTGGGAGGACCCCGAGAGGCACAGGGTCCCCGGCTTTGGGCTGCAGTCGGCACGCTGTGCAGTGACTGCCGACGGGAAGCTCCGCGGCGGGCATCTGGGCAGGGCAGGCGTCAGGGAGGGTCCCGGCCCCGCAAGACCGCCCGCAGCCGGCCGCGAGCACGGGCAGCGCCGCAGGATGACGTGCCGTCCTCTCCAGGGACAGATGCCCGGGAAACGCAGGGGCACCGGGGACCAGAGAACGGCCGGCCCGAAGCCTGCCCAAGTCCTTGAGAGGTCACTTGTGTCATCGCCTGCACCCCATCACTCCCGACCCCGACCAGCTTTCCTGCGCACCAGCCCACCACAGACGGAGCCCACACATCCCCTGCGCCGACGCCCGCGGCGTCATCTTCCGCTGCTCCCGGATAGCCCGCGCGAGCGCGATAAGGGCGCGTCACCCGCGCCGACCGGCGACCTCGGCGCGGGACGGCCCCGCCCGCGCGCTGCGGAGCCACGCCCCGTGACGCCAGCGCGCCGCCGCCACGCTGGGGGCTCGCCGCGCGTACGTGGCTTCATAAGACGCTGGCGCCGCCTCCCGCCGCCCCTTAAGATGGCGTCCATGCGCGAGAGCGACACGGGCCTGTGGCTGCACAACAAGCTGGGGGCCACCGACGAACTGTGGGCGCCGCCCAGCATCGCGTCCCTGCTCACGGCCGCCGTCATCGACAACATCCGCCTGTGCTTCCACGGCCTCTCGTCCGCCGTGAAGCTCAAGCTGCTGCTCGGGACGCTGCACCTCCCGCGCCGCACGGTGGACGAGGTGAGGCGGCGACGCGGCGCCCCGACGGGTCCCGCACCCACCTCACCCCGTCCCCACCCCTCACCTCCCCCTC
>RJWH01011946.1:0-10280 GCA_004363575.1 Solenodon paradoxus | reverse complement strand
GTGAGATAAGTGGTACAGAGGGAGACAGGCATTACATGATTTCACTTACAAATGGGAGACAGAGACCAAACAAATGAGAGAATCAAGCTGAACAAATAAAGACTTTTAGTCTATATGCTAAAATTGATAGCTACCAGATGGGAGGAGAGCATATCAGGTAGAGGAGGGCAATTATAGGGTGAAGAACGGAACTGAATTGTTGGTTACGAATTTATATGCGGATTTGAATATACAATGATGCGTAAGAAACATATGTAATATTATTTTGCAATTTCTTCAAATAATTTAAAAGTAATTGAAACAACATTTGATATTTTATGAACCGATGTTTATTTGGTAGACATTATTTTAAAAGAAAACTGAGAAAAGTCTTTATAAAATAGCTCTAAGGAAGGTAGAATATACTCGCATTTCCATGGAAATCAAGGGGCCTCCCCAGCCCCCTAGCCCATACGCAGGCATCCAGAGCAAATATCCCTCTGGAGACCACCCGCCTGTCTTGAGATTGACAGTGCAGACTTGAGGGTCCAGGTACCACAAATTCAAACTGTTGTGGAGTCTGAGGCCAGCACTAAGGGGCCAATGACCTGCCTGGCCCACACCTCCTTCCTCTTCCCCAGTGCAGACCACACCTTCTTGCCACTGACCTGAGCTCTTAAACCACCAGGTCCCTCTTTCCTGCTTCTGGAGGAGACAGCCTGGCAGGAGGGATGTCACTCCTGGAAGCACTCACCTTCTTCTCCTTCTGGGCTTGTGAGTCACTCCTTGACTACTTCAGTAGATGAATGAGCAAAAACACCCGTATTATTTCTTATGTTATATATATTTCATTGGACATTCTCTCCCTTTACCTACAGTTGGACTTGGATTATCAAAATTGGAGCAGCCCTACAGATCTATTACCAGGGAAGTAAAGAGAAGCGCTCACATACACTGCAAGGTTTCCAGCACAAACTTCGAAAACGAAATCATTCACTGGTACCGGCAGAAGCCTAAACAGGCTTTGGAGCATCTGCTTTACGTCACCTCCACAAATACCCCAGTTCGAGGTTCCTTAGATGGAAAGAACAAAAAAATTGAGGCGAGACATAATTCTAGAATTTCCAGTACAGTCCTTACCATAAATGACATAGACAAAGAAGACGTGGCCATTTGCTACTGTGCTGGATGGAACCCACAGTACAGAACTGGCAAGAAAACCCACACAAGATCCCCTCTTGGGTCTGCGCCCATCACATCCTTCCCAACGGTGACAACCACAGCCAGCACCACAGCTGCGCTCAGACTCAGCATGTCTCCCTCGCATCTCCACTGAGAATCTAGGAGCAATCTTGGATGATGCTTACATGGAAGTTTCCAGCTGACCCAGAGGTCCTTCTTCCAAAGGTTCATTTGCCTCTCTTCCCGATGAATCCTGGCCCTCCCTGGGGACCGGAGCACAGGGGCTGTGCCACTGTCCATCGTCCCAGAACACACAGACTCTCATGAAGAGGACAAGAGAGTGGGAATCCCATGTGCCTTTATTATCACGTATCATCGCACATCCTCTCTAGAACACAACTGTTTTAGGTCAATTTTACAACTGAAAAAATGAAGTTCCAAGAAGTTGAGCTTTATGATTGTTGAGACAAAAGGCTTTCATGGTTTTTGAAGCACACTATAAACCACACTAAAAAGTTCCAGGATTTCCGTTCTTTATTTGAGCTTTAGGATTATTTGGGGTAATTAGAAATGGAACAAGCACCCTTTTTCTGGGTGGCATGGGAGGAAGGATTCTGTCAGCGTCATGTCACCAGGATATAGCTCTGATGTCATGGGAGCTGTTAATGAGCCCATCATGTTAGGTAACCTTGAAGCCTGTGAAATAAAAGGTAAAACCTGTTGAGAACAGAAGGGGTGTGTGTGTGTGTGTGTGTGTGTGTGTGTGTGTGTGTGTGTGTGTGTACAAATTCTCTGTGTTCTCAATTATTTGCATCTATCAGCACGTTTATCCAAACTACGTATAAAGTCTACTCTGCTGTCATCAGGCCTATTTGACTCCTGAGGTAAGGAACTGCATGGCTCAGTCACTTGTCAAGTCACATAGCTGGTGTGTGTGTCTACAGAGTCATGTCATGACTCTACCTGGTAGAGCATGAGAGGGACCCGGATGACAGAGACTTTAAACGAGACCACTTTTTAATTGCAGGGCAAAGACCAGTACATTCTTCTCATTCCCATAAAGTGTCAGAACTAGCCTCCATGGAAAGTTAACTGCCAGAAACTAGTACTGTGCTCAAGCACATGTTCAGATTTGAGTGATTAGATGTTCATATCAAATATTTATAGGTCAATAAAAATGATTTAAATATAAAGCAATAAAATCCTAGTTTTGATAATATCTCTAGAGGACTTTGGCACAAATATAGATACTGCCTTGTACGTCTCCTGTATATTCTTTTCAACTTAATTAGAAATTCCTACATAACCCTACATAGTCTTCATATTTGCCAACATCTGTAATCCATTGTTCACTTTTAAGATATACTGGAAAGGGATCAAATGCAGATATGCAGGCGTGCAGACATGAGAGAGGAAACTGCAGAATAATCTTTCAACCTTCTCTCCTCATGGCTCCTGGGCTCCTATTTCTTAGATTGACATTTGACCTACAGTATTTGGGATCTAGCCAGTTTCTTAGTGGCGGGACCACTGCCTCTGGAACATAGAGACAGCCTTCCTATTTAATCAATTTTAATAAAACAAATTAGAGAACAGAAGCAAAGTCCAACACAATAAATGTGAGATGAGCCTTTCCCAGCAGGAATGCATGGGGAGTGTCAGTCAAACTTTTCAAAATACCTTAGTTAAATTCTTTGCGTGTATTTACATGTGATGCACAGGAGAGCAGTGAACCTTAGTAAAATAGTGTCTTCAGTGGAACAGATTTCAGTGGCTGATGTTACATTAGCTTTTTAACAGAATCTTTATATTAAAGAGTGACATTTATATATGAACAATGAGATGGAAGCAAATTATTTAAACTGCATTCAAGGAGTGAATATTATGAAACCATTAATAATTGCATTTTTGAAGATTTAATGAGAAAAATGAAAATGTTTACATTAAAATATTAAAAGACCACTCAAATTACACATGAGTGAGTCCTCATTTGCGACTAAAGGTAATATGTGGACTTAAGACAGAGGTCCTTTTACTGATACGGTAGTTGTATTAATGAATACTCTTCATATTTATGGATTTCAGAGATTTTCCAAAAGGAAATGAAAGTTTTCATAAGTAAAATAGCATTTAATAAGTTTTTTTCTCTTATTTATAAAAATTGACAAGAGTGAAATGTGAAAATATCATAAAGTGCACATGCAACAGGCCCTGTTAGGATGTATATGGTCATTATCATTCTAGCATGAGGATATAGTTTTCTGTGTTTCAGAAAGATAGTTATTTAGGCAATTATAGATGTAGAAACTGAGACACAAAGAGCTGAAGAAACTTAGCCAGTATCAGAAGTGCTACATAGAAGGTGCTTATTTTCATAGGTCCTGAATAATGTCAATCACATGGACATTTAGGAGCTGATATAGATTCAAAACATAATGTTGATTAAAAAATAGAATGTGAAACTTGGTGGTACCATGTAAATTTGGAATGTATGTGTATAATGAATCAAGCAAAAAACTTCTATGTAAAGTATTTCTGAAGAAAATGCTTAAAAGTAAATGATGATGGCAATTATTTTCATAACGTTATGAAACATTCACCCAGAAATTCCCTAATGAACAGTGTCATTAATTTGCGTTCCCATAGTAACAGAATGATGTACTTGAGTGAGTCCCTGCTGTTTGCACTGTCCACATTTGTCAAGTGGACGTTATCATGAACGACTATATCCTGACCTAGATAATTCAATAAAATCATAAAGCAGCAATGACTGAGAGCATGTTCTCCATTACTGTGAGTGACTATACTAACGTGAAAGCTTATCAGAACATAATAAACATAAAGTTTCTTATAAAATACTCCTATATTTGATTAATGTTCAATAGACTTTTGATGTGCTGGTGAGCAGCTGATTTCACCGACTGGCTACCTCATGTGTACTCAAGCAGTTGCATCTAGTCCTTGTTGGAGGCATATATGATTATAAATAAAATCTGAAATCTCTGAGATATATCTGTGTGCTACCATGTCCATTAATTTTTTAAGAACATACGGATACTCAAGCTACGATGATGGCTAAAGTTGAAGACATATTTCAGTGTCTGATTTTGTTTTGTTATGGCACAGAAAAATAAAGTTTTCATAGCCAACCCTGAAAAGCTAGCTAATTACAGAAAGGTAGACAAAAGGGCTGAACACAAAAAAACATGTTTTCTTTTTTATGGAGCATTGTTTAGACAACTAAATTTCAGAAAAAGCTGATGAGATGATATGCGAACAACTCACCCGACACCAAATGTGCATATCATACTGCAATTTCTTGAATATCTTGAAATCACTTACCAGATTCATGCAGCAGTAAAGGCCACAGGAAGTCACACAACTGCGCCTTAATTAGCAGGTCATGAAGAACTGCAGGGACCCCTGTGAGTCACCAGAAGCAGTCTGACCACATCCAGTGGCTGAGACCTCCTGCTCACCAGATCTCACTTTCTTCTGTCCTTTCCAGGGAATCAGCAAGACCAAAGAGATGTCACTCCTGGGAATGGTCATCTTCTCCTCCCTCTGGGCTTGTGAGTTGTCCCCATCACTTCAGTCAACAGAAAAATTGGAGAAATTCTTCGTTGTCTCTTCATATATCATCTTTTCACGGGAATTCTCTTCTTCCTTGCAGTTGGCATTGGACAGCTAAAGTTGGAGCAACTCCAGAGGTCGATTTCCACAAATAGACTTAAGAGTGCCCGCATATCGTGCAAGGTGACCAGTACAGACTTCAGCAATGAATACATACACTGGTACCGACAGAAACCAGGTCAGGGTATCGAACACCTACTCTATGTTCTCTCTACAACATTCCCTGCACATCAGAAATTAGGAGAGAAGACCAAACTTGAGGCAAGTAAAAGGTCTGCCGATGCCACTTCAACACTGCAGATATATTCCGTGGAACAAGGAGACAAGGCTGTGTACTACTGTGCTGCCTGGAGATATGACCACAGCAGTGGAGGTGATGAGACAACCTGCCCAAAAACCACTGTCAGGACTGTGCCCACCACAGCCTCTCAGGAGCCACAGGGAGACAGCACAGCTGGCATCAGATGGTTCCCTCCCTAGAGAAAACCTTGTGCATACTACTTGTTTCCTTAATGTCCATAGATGACCTACGTTATATGTCTCTGAGTCAAAGAGACAAAGTGTGCCATGAGGGTTGGTGGTGACAAGTCATCATGCATAATCATCACAACACTGTTGTAATGTCCATTCCCATGTTATATTCACAAGGCGAGACTTACAAAGACTTTCACAGTTTAACCCTGCATCCCAAGGGATCAGCTCTCTCAGGCCTCCTGAACAAATCCAAATCGGGGTGAGTGTGAGAGGTGCTCACACCTCCCTCCAGGGGAGCTGGACTCCTGTCCTCCTGCAGGAGGGGTCCTGTTACACACCCTTTACACAGCTCTCTGCCTCCTGGGTGAGGGGCATGGTTACATGACTCACACAAGGTGGACGCCCCATTGGGTGACTGTACCTGAGATCTCTGAGCCTGACAGGACCCCAGAGGCCATTTGTTCAGAGCTCTGCTCTTTCTCAGGCCCAGGTGTCAACGCTATAAAGATAAATCGCCTGTTGCCTGTGACAATGCTTTGACAGTAGTGCTGCCAGGACTCGCAGTGCAGAGACTGCACACAGAGGAACAGACACAGTCACCCTGTGTCACAGTTTCCTGTAACGGGTGGGAGGCTGGTTCATGGCTTCAGTGTCTGTCCTTGTCCCCAGCACTCCTCCTGCTTCTGAAACACAGGCAGTCAAGTGGCATCTATTCTGTGATTGCTACAGCTAAAGAGAGAACAAACACTTTCACCAGGTAGTTACTGAGAAAAAGGCTGACTCCCCTCACTGGGTCTCTGGAGTGAAGTCTTCTTTGAATAAGTGTAAATGCTATGGCTGATTGGACAAGCAACAGAGGAATTATCTAGACATTATAAAAACAGTAACACATATTAAAGGAATACAATAAAAGATCCGTTTTTGTTTTTGAAATGACAGTATCAGAGAAGAAATATAAACCTTTCCTTCGGGACTTTTTCTAATAGACATCTACACCTGTCTTTTCACTTCTCAGGCTGGTCATCGACATTAAGCAGCTGAGAATTTTGTGCCCTGTGGTGGCGCAGGGGGCAGCAGGATGAAATACCGTCTGCAAGCCTGAAACATTGGCTGTCTGACCCTCTACAGACAAGTTTGAAATCCCCTGCTGTACAACATAAGGTTAGGGTAGAAGCTCAAAATTATCACTTAAAATTAAATGCAGTTAGAAAAAATAGTACGGTATTTTAAAATATGTATGTATTAACAAGCTTGCAAGGGTAAAACACGTGTTAACTAAAGTCCTAGAAGAAATGTCTGCAGCTTTATGAGGTCCGCCACCAATCACTGAATGAATGTTTTGTTGACTTGTAACAAAGTTTTATTCTTAAGTTTTTGTAATCATTCTAAAATTTTCTTCATGGTCCCTTATACACTGAATATTTTAATAATATATTATATTTAGAATATGATGCAGTATAGCATTATATATATAAAATACATATATATAATATATATATATACACACACGCACATACACAAATGATGGCACACGTTTTGAAATTTGTTTGATGTAAGTTTGAACCCAGGCTCTAAGATCTACATTTTAAGCAACATTGGGCAGGTAACCTTTTCACAGATCCCAGTTTCCTCATCTGTCACATGTAATTGATAACTACTTTAGAATATTTTATAAGTATTAAATAGTTAGAAAAATCCAATTGTAATTAAGAACAACTTAGATGATGGTTATTAAAAAAAGAAAAACACTCAGCACAATCCCTGGCACGTGGTTCATGCCCTTTACAGAGACACCCCCGAGGAAGCACGTCCTCCAAGTGGCAGTACTTGGACTCTAGCTGTCATTTGGTCTTTTCCAAAGCAGTCACCCTTGGAGAATTAGCAGGTGTCAAGTCTGGCTGTAGTGTGGCTTTGGGCATCTCCCTCCAGTACACTGCTCATCAGCTTACATGCTGGGTGCCCAGAGGCTGAATGTGGGCTGCGTCTAACACTGGACCGTTCACACAGAGCCTGGCAACCACATGGAGGGATCTGAGCCAGCATTTCCTGAAGAACACATGCACCTGGCAGCCCCTAGACCTGTGGGAACAGCAGGCAGGATGCACAGTTTTAGTTGAGGTTTCCTGGGCGACATGTCTTCTGGAATGTACCTGGCCCAGCCCTGCCACATCCCTGGCAGGAGCTGCTGCTTCTCTCTGGGATCCTGGAGGGCAGCACAGCAGAGCAGGACACACCTGAGCATGAACTGGAGCCTTATCTTCCACCTGGGCTGCTTCCTTTTGACCCCAAGGTCAAATCCTGTTTTACTTCAGTGAGAGAGTAATGATTTGCATTAGCCACTGATTCCCCTCTGTGTCCCAGCCCAGACTGACTGTGTGAGAATCCTTTCCACCAACAGCCTGTTGAGTCTTCTCTGCAAAGAACACACACTCTGTAGTTTTACAGACATGCTGGTAACAGTCTTCCAAATGCACACGTGATAACCTGTCCATAATCGCATGAAACCTCCAGGCCTTGCTCCAAGTGCTCCTGATACAGAGGAAATGGTCTTCATGAAGCTCACTGCAAACACTAATGACAAGCACAAAACACTAGACAGATACCCTTTTAGGGATCATGAAATCATGGGAAATTGTAACAAGTCATTTAGTTGTTTCCCAAATTGCTGCTAGGTAACACCTCATGGCCAGCTACAATAGAAATGTAAGCCTTGGTCTATATGTTAAAACTTTCTCCCCAAGGCAAAAAAGTTTTGGCCTTGTTTTTTTTTTTTTCTTCCACAGTTATTCATTCATCTTCATCATTATAATTCTTCTCTCTTGATATGTGATAATAGAAGGATCAGAGTCAAAGAAACACATTCATATCTGTGAGCTTGGACTCATGGTTTCATCAAGGGAGCAGACTGCACTCATGCGACCACCTCCCATAGGGCCCCAAGAAGACAGAGAAGAGGATACTGACAAAGAAATGGACACATGGAGGAGAGAGGTCTAGAGACATGATCACAGTCAAAGTTACTAATAGAAAGATAGAGGAAGAGACATACAGAGCAGAGTAGCTGCAAACAGAAAATTAAGAGTAACTGAGGTCAATTGAGACAAAGATTCATGACACAGAGACACACAGACAGAGTACAGTTCTCTACAGCAGGAGAGAGAGAGATCGAAAGAGAGACAGAAACAAAAAGAGAGAGCGATGCATATAAATGTAGAGAGAGAAAAATTGAAAGGGAAGGAGGGTGGATACATGTGAAAATTAATGGAGAGTAGAGATATTGATGTAAACGCAGTAAAGGAGTAAAAGGGAGGCAGAGAGGTAGATGTAGAGCCCGAGTCGGACAAATACGGAAATTCACAGAGAACGGAGATAGAGGGAGAGACTGATAGCTTTCTGGAGATGAAAGAAAACATGTGGACAAATGGAATGTAATAGAAAGATGGAGATAAATGTATGGAAATAGAGGTAAATATTAAGAAAGAAATATATATAAATATTTATATACTTATAGTATTTATGATGTTAATATTGTATATTTACATGTTGTTACAAATTTACATGAATAGTTTGGTATATATACAGCATACATTTCTTTTCGCTTTACATATTATCTATAAACATCTATGTATCCTATTCTACAATAATGCTGTATAACAACCACCTAAAACACAGTGACTTAAAAGAACATTTACTAGCACTCACACGCTGACGGTCATCTAAGCTGTCCAGCCCCGCTGATCTTGGCTGGGTTTGACCACATGTTGGTCACTGGTGGGTGTCTGGGGCCTGACTGGTCAAGCTGGCCTGGAAAGAACCATCACTGCTGCCTGTGGCATTTCATCCTCCCGAAGACTTGACTGGACTTGTCTCATGACAATGGTGGGGACACAGCAGAGCTGGCAGAAGTGCATTTATAAAAGTAGAGGGATGAACATTTAAATACATGTCACTTAATTCTACCATGATTTTTACTGTACTTGTTCTGTCACCTCTCAATCCAGATGTGAATCCAAGTAAAATGAAGATATCAGTACATTACTGAGGGTAAGAAAGGCTGACAAATAAAGACAGATGCCCAAGTAAGTGCGAATTTCAATGGAGTACAAAAAAATTTTCAGGAATGTAGGTTCCAATATTCTATAGCAATCTGAACTCTTTTCCCCACTTGAGGATGATCAGAAATCTTCTAACAAATTGATTCCTGCCTCCCCTCCACCCACCTCTTACAAAACACACTCATTCATTGAATTACTTTTGAGAAGACTCAAATATGAATCAACATAACTGATCCTAATGTCTTTTAATAAGGTGAGCTCAGTGCTTATCAAATTTGCTATCAAGTTTGCTATTGGTTGCTTCAGAATTCATTACAGGTGTGAAAAGGAAGAGGTTTCAGGGAAGAATCCAGAGGTTCCATATCAGAACAAGACCTGGTCAGCAGCGTTAGCATTTCCACTAAACTACAGGGAGGTAAAAGGACAGAAGATTGCACACCCCACCAGGAACCGGCTGCCTTTGTCATCACCCTCCTTTTCACTCTGGCTGCTCCATGTTGGCTTTCCATCTGCTTGTGGCTTTGCTGTCACTCTGCCCAGGGTTCTCTTCTGGGAAAGACTTACTTCCAGGGGTCACAGCAGGTCACTCAAGAAAGGGGTGGAAGTGGAGGCAGGGCTTCCCTCCCTGCTTCCACCTGCCCACAGTCCAGGTCCCACAGCCCCCACTCCACAAGTGATCAGAGATCACCACTTACTTCCCTGCCTATGACTTCAGCTCTAATTCACGGCCTTCTGTCTTAGGAATCACTTTCTTTTTGTGCAGGATTTCCATTGTAGGAGGATATTCTGCACCTTTTATCACCTGCTCCCTTCCTGTCTCAGCTCCCAGGAGAGGACAGCATGCTGTGGGATATGGCCCTACCTCTGCTTTTAGCTGTGCTGGCTCCTGGGAAGCATGGTGTGTAGATGCTCACAAGTGCTTTCTTCTTTTCTTTTTCGCTCTAATTTTGATCTTTT
>RJWH01011945.1:0-10284 GCA_004363575.1 Solenodon paradoxus | reverse complement strand
TAGCGGCAGCCGGGAACTGCAAAACCATGGCCATGAAGGAGGAGAAGGAGCATAGGCCTAAGGAGAAGCGAGTAACCCTCTTGACTCCCTCGGGGGTCACAGCCTGCGGCGGTGGGGCTTCGGGGGACAGCATCAAGGGGGAAGATAAGCAGGATCGAAACAAGGAGAAGAAAGAGGCGTTGAGCAAGGTGTCTGACGGGCTGTCGGCTCGGGAGAAGGCGGGACGGGTCCGCCACCCGGGGAGCATGATTGGGAATAGGGCTGCCTTCTTCTTTCCCCAGCCTCACCCTTTACTCACCGGAATGAAATCGCATCACCCAGTCTCATCCACTTGCTCGAAATGGGGGGAGCCCCTCTCAGCCGAGTCCCGGGATGGGAAAATGGGAAAGCGGGGCGGGGAGAGACCCAGATGGGAAGGACTTAGTTCCGAGCTGAGATGTTAATGGAGGGGCGGGAGCGAGAATCGAACGAAGCTTGAAGAATTAAATCATTTGGGAGGGCGGGGGATTATTGAATTAGGAAAGGGGCCTTCAGGGTGGGAGTAGTTTTTGATGGAACGATTCATGGAGGCCAGTTGAGGGGAGTATGGGGGCGATTGATGATCTGGGGGCCAGATCGGGCGCATCCTATTTGGGAAGCAATGAGTGAATGTTTTATGCTGGAGTGTTGAATTCCTTGAGCGAACGAGGAAGGATTTTGTTTTAGGATGTGTTCGATGTGAAAGAGAAATAATAAATCAGGAGTTTGTGGCACACAGAAAAAGCAGGGTTGGCCTACTTCTTTGCCATTACTTCAGCTGAAAAATGTGTGATAGAAAATGATATGAAAACGTAGTAAATGGATGGCGGTGGGGGTGCAGCTTTCGGCTTAAAAGAACCCGAGCTTTTCCTTCATCCGGGCAGTTTTTATTTCTAAGTTATTTTTAAACGGCATTACTGTTATTTCTGACTAATTCTGAACATTAGAAGAATATTTTCTCCTGGGGTTTGATAAATGTTCTTTCTCCTCTTTTAAAGCCCAGCGGTTCCTCACAGATTATGATTCACATATGACAGAAAATCGAATTGTACTAATTCTCTTTTCCTTATTCATTTTGTTTAAGGTGGTAATTCGGAGATTACCTCCCACCTTGACCAAGGAACAACTTTTGGAACATCTTCAGCCTTTGCCTGAACATGATTATTTTGAGTTTTTTTCTAATGATACTAGGTAAAATAAATACATAAAAGAGGGCGGGGTAAATGTAAAAGGTTTCTTCCATTCCTTTTGACTCCTACTGTTTTCCATGTGATTTTTGAAACTCTCTTAATATGTTTACTGGTAATTCAGCTAGACAACCTGCAAGCACTGGTTACATAATTGCTTTCCTCTCTGCAGTCTGTATCCTCATATGTATGCAAGAGCATACATCAACTTTAAAAACCAAGAGGACATTATTTTGTTCAGGGATCGCTTTGATGGTTATGTATTCCTGGACAATAAAGGTGAGTCCTTGTAACTGAAGGGGAGTTTCTTTGTCAATTGTATGTTTAAGACAGTGTGTGTTAACAGTGTTTTCTCAATGCATTCATAGCTTTTTAGAATCCTGGTTAACATTTTAACAGTTTTACACATTTGATAGACTTATTAGAGTCTATAGACGCCTGACTGTTCACAGGACACGTGACTTTTCACAGACCTTAGGTGTTTTTAATTAACCTGTTGTATCTGTGTTTGATCCACTAAATGAAATTGCTACATTTTCTCCTCTGGTGACAATTTCTTGCCTTGAATTAGATGAGCTGTTGTTTCATTTACTAGTTTCAGCAGTAAACTGATAAATGACTCTTTAAACTTGTATGACATTTAAAAATATTTACTTATCTTGCTCCAAGGATCAACATTTAATTAAATATTTTATTTAATCTTTTGTGTATTTAATTGCAATCTTATCCACTATAACACTTCTCACTAAGTTGTAGATTATTCTACAACTTCTAATTAACATTCTCACTAAGTTGTAGATTATTAAGACATAGAACTTGTAGATCTCCCACTTCGTATGCAGCAGGGTAGAGGGAAGGGAACATTTCCGCTTTAACTCTTTAATTTGTCAATCTGCAGTTTGCAACATCTAGCCAGACAATGCCCAAGCCACCATTTGCCACTTTTCTTCTGCTTTACATACATAGGTGAATGATGTGATTTTTTTATTGTGTTTGGGATTTTTCAGTATTATTTCAAAACTGTTAAAAGTGAAATCCCCAAACCAGCTACTTCTCTATTCCAACTTGATGCCCTAGTGACTTAGCTTGGAAATCTGAGTTGGGTTAAACTTTTTTCTCTTTTTGTTAATCCCTTACCTTTAAACAAGTGATGAATCTTGTCAGTTTATATTGTTTATATCATCTTCATTTAGAACAATATTTTCACACTGTCTTCATTGCCTAATGTTTAGACAACCACTGTATTATAGGATTTTCCATATTTTCCCTTTCTAAATAACTCAGTCTGTTATATTACTATGAAATTAATCTAAAAATAGTTTTTCAAGGTAACAGTTGTGAAAAAAACCTCCAAACTCCTTAGCCTGGTCATCAGGGTTCTCCATAATATGGCCTCACTTGTTTTTTTCCAGCCTATTTTACAGTTTCCTTCTGCTTCAATCTGTTTGATCTATTCCTTCTCAAATATATCTACTTTTAAGCTAATCTGATTCTGCAATTACTAGGATTTCCAAAATCATGTTTCTTCCCTGACTGCTTTGTGATAGCTTCAAGTCAATTTTAGTTATTCTGCCTTGTGCCTACCTGCCAATAATCTAAGGATAGTATTTTATTTTATACCTTGTGTGACGGGGACCTGGTATATTTTTTCCAGTAGTCACTTGATTGTTTTTTTAAATTGAGATTTAATTAACTCATATACCCTAAATTTTAAAGTATACAATTCAGTGATTTTTATATATTCACAGTTTTGCAGCTGTCACCACTGTGTAATTCCAGAATACATTCATCACTCAAAGAAGAATCCTGTTCCCATTAGCAGTCATCTCCCTTTTACCTCTCTGCCCCACCCAGTCCCCGGCAACCACTAACTTACTATCTGTAAATTTCCCTCTTTTGGACATTTCATTTAAACAGAATCTGATTGGCTTCTTTCATTTAAATGTTTTCAAGATTCATCCATGTTAAAGCATGCATATTTATCAGCCTCTTTTTTTGTTTGCATTTTTCTATTGTGGAAAAATACACATAACATTAAATTTACCACCTTAATTTTTAATTATAGAGTTCAGTAGTGTTAATTCTAATCACGTTGTTGTGTGACCAATCTCCAGATCTTTTTCATCTGGGAAAACTGTAACTCTAGACCCAGTAAACAACAACTCCCCATTGTCCCCTACCTCCAGCTTCTGGCAACTACCATTCTACCTCTAGGAACACTGTTCTGTCTCTGAAGTTGACCATTCTAGGTACCTCATACAAGTGTAATCATACAGTGTTTGCTGTTTGTAACTGGCTAATTTCACTTAACATAGTATCTTTAAGGTTCATCCATGTTGTTGTATGTCAATTTCCTTTTTAAGGCTGAGTAATATTCCATTGTATGGCTACACCACCTTTTGTTTAAACATTGTTGATAGGCATCGGGGTTGCTTTCATCTCTTTTAACTATTGATAATAATGCTGCTATAAAAATAGGTATACAAATATTAGTTCTAGTCTCTGCTTTTACTTCTTTTGAATACATACCCCAAAGTGGAATTGCTGGTCATGTGATAATTCAGTTTTTAATTTTTTAGGAACTACCATACTATTTTCCATAGCTGCACATTACATTCCCAGTGATAATGGATGAGGTTTCTAATTTCTCCATGTCCTTTCCAAATACTTGTTATTTTCTCTTTTTTCCCCTGAAATAGTAACCATTCTAATGAATGTGAGATAAATAATGCATTGTGCTTTTTATTTGCATTTCCCTAATGATTAATGAGGTAATATTTCAACTTTTTCATATGCTTGAGCATATGTGCATCTTTTTCATATGATTGTTGACCATTTGACATCATCTTTGGAGAAATGTCTACTCAAGACCTTTGAATATTTTTAAATAGGATTATTTGTTTTTATGTTGAGTTCTTTATATATTCTGTATATTATCCCTTTACCACATATATGATTTGCAAGTATTTCCTCCTATTCTGTAGGTTGCCTTTATCACTGTTAATTATTTGCATTTGAATTTGTTTGCATCCTTAGATGCAGTTTTAAATTTTGATGTAGTCCAACTTTTGTTGCCTCTACTTTTGGTGTCCTGGTATTTTTTTTAAATACAACTTTATTGCAATATTGTTCCTATACCATAAAATGCACCCTTTCAAAGTATACAGTTTAGTGTTTTTAGTATTCACAGAATTGTGCAGGTACCAGCACAATTTAATTTTAGAACACATTCATCACTCCCAAGAAAAACCCCACACCCATTTAGCTGTTACTCCCCATTTTCCACTACTACCCACCCATCTATAGGCAACCACTTTTGTCTCTATAGGCTTGCTGGAGCTTTCTGATGTATTTTTGAATGAAAATTTATTTTTAAGTTTATTTTCCACATATGAAAATATTGCATTTTAGATAATGAATTTAAATGAACACTTAACTGCCCTATCTTTTTATCATGTTATCTGTATGAGTTTGAGGCTCCTTTGGTAGCATGTTGATTTATCTGCCTCTGATTTATGCCCACTGGGAGACTTCCATCATCTGGTGGGTTGACTCATATCTATTTTTTACATTTTCTTTGTTATAAAAAGTATGTTTTTTTTTCTAAATAGGTCAGGAATATCCTGCTATAGTAGAATTTGCACCTTTCCAAAAAGCTGCAAAAAAGAAGACTAAGAAGAGAGACACCAAAGTTGGAACTGTTGACGATGGTACAGTACAGTAGCTCTAGTCATATAATGCTGTTGCCATGGGTTTTTGGTTTTTTTTAAGGCTACCTTTGCGAGCATTAAATTATCTTTTAGATACGAAAACATAGAATAAAATTAATAAGAAATATAATTCACTGATGGAAGCTTTGCTTAACTGTTAGACTGGAGGAGAGTATCTTGTAGAGTTTCCACTCTGGCTAGTGGCATTTCTTCCTCCACCTAAGCAATATATTATTGACTACTGATTAAAAGACAATGGAAAAATCAGATATTGTGAAGTACAGCTCCTCCTTGAGGCCTCTTACCATTGCTGTTTATTTGATTTTTGGTTTCCATTATTTTTATAAAGAGGAAAATTTATCATTGAGAACTGTAGTGGAATATTTTCTTTACTCAAATAACTTAAAATAAAAGCTGAATTGGCCAGTCCTCTTTTCTAGACTTTGAATATGCAGTAAACTGCATGCACAGTAAGTACACTGAACTCAAAAACAGGAATAATTGCCACTTACGGTAAACTGGATCCTGATTTCGAGATCTCTATAGGGTAGTTGATGTTAACTGTTGCATTAACTACTAAATTGAATACGGTCTTAGCTGCAGTATTTTATATAATATTGATATTTTAGCATCATCTAGTTTGACTTCCATTATTTGTTACTATAAAGGATATTTTCTAAAGAAAACAAAAGATTCAATAACACATAGCTGCTTATTGATTATATCATAGATTCAGACCTGGAAGATTAGATCAAGTGACATGCTGAACACAGCAGAGACACTCCAAATTTAAGTAATATAATGACTGAGATGTGTTACCCTTTCTGGTGACAGAAGCATCTAAGAAACAACTCCAGGAATTGCTCTCACCTCCAGTGCCATGTGTAGGATATCCCCCCAATTTATCTTTTTGTGACACCTGATATTCATTAGTTTAATTAAAGTCAGGATAACCATACAGAAGTGGCTTGCATGCTCTACAGAATATTCTGAGGGTCTCATAACTGTTGGTTCCAGTTCTCCCCACAAGTATGGCTCCTGGATTAGTTAAGACATTGGCTTTTATTTTGTTCCCATTGAGGATTCATATTTACTCAAATATGAAATGATGCCAAGAGGAAACTGTTAGATAAATGACACATGACTTCATGTTGTTTTCTTTTACAAAATACTATTTTCTTTTCAAGTTTTCTTTTTTAGTATGATTCTGATAACAAACAATAACAGATTTCAACACCTGTGTTTTTGTTTGTCATACAAAGCAATACAGATATTTTCTAAAAAAGATAATTATTCAACTCCTAATATGAATTGGAATCTTTGTTGAAATAGGTTTTTTTTTTAATTTTGTCTACTTTAATCCTTAAGACACCACCTTGAGACTGCTATTAGACCACTTTAAATGTAAAAAAATTAGTTTGATGAACTAAATTTTCCTAAACAGGCAGGAATTTAAAATCAAAGCTTGTCTAATTTAGATATGCCGGAGATATACACCGGAGGAATATATATATATATATATATATATATATATATATATATATATATATATATATATATATATATATATATATATATATATGTCATATACTAGCTTAATCCAGTATATATACAAAAATTTTATTTTAAGAAACAAAGCTTATAAACAATCCTAAATTCCTCAAATTATGATCAAGTACATTTTCAATATATAGAATATTGAGATAGAAGACTAAGCAGAAGTGTCTGTATTTTTCCTTGCTATACCAAAACCTTCAAAAATAGAAGAAATTTCCATAAAGAATTATTCTGTAACTACATGGAAAATAAATGTCATTAATGGACCTGAAATATAAGAATTCATAACTTAAGGCATACAGCTTTGAAAGAGGTCGGAGCAGAAGAACATTGATTTTTAAAAGCAAACTGTGTAACATCCCCAGAGGTCTGTTATTGCGTTTGGGGTCTTATTTTTCCTTGGCCCCATGTTACACCAGACTCCCTTAATGAGCATCTCAAAATGGAGTTCTGAGAGGAAGTGACCAATAAAGCCTGAAAGACTCTCATCATATGGGTATGGTTTGAAGTAGAACATTTTCTTCTCTGATAAATAAATGTCCTATATAATATTTCCTATTTAAAGTCTGCTATACTTTCTGTATAATTAAACAATTATTTAGATCCGGAATATAGAAAATTTTTGGAAAGTTATGCTGCAGATAACGAGAAAATGACATCTACTCCAGAAACACTGCTGGAGGAAATAGAAGCAAAGAATAGAGAATTAATAGGTAAGTGGACAAAAGTAATTAAGGGCAATAGTTTTTTATTAGAAGGCATGACTCATTTCTGTCACTTGCTAGCTGTATGACGGTGGGGAAGGCACTCACTTCTCTGAGAATCTTCTACTGTAAAGGCAGATGATAATACCTGCCTCACAGGATACTAAAAATGCATTGATGAGACAGGAAAAATTTTCTGCCCCACTTAGTGCCATACAAATGTAACATAAATATAAAGTGTTTGAAGACTGATAGCTGTCGGTATGTCTTTGAAACTCATATGCCTGAGAAACTGACCTGAGTATATAAAAATGAGATTAGTTTTTGCAAAATTGAAAACCTCTTGAGAAATTCTAACTTGGATATTAGTTTGAGTAGTGATTTGTCACTACTGTATCAATAGCTCTAAATATAAACATAGTCTTTGGTGCAGGAGCCAAAGGAAGTAGGTGTTAAAAGCTAGCCACATGACTAGGTCACATTGTTCACAGTATTGAAAAATGAAAGAAATATTTTTTTAAAACTTTGTTTTTGTTAATGAATGCATTGTATAAGCCCATTTGATAATTTCCTTAGAATACATTCCCAGAAGTGGAATTATGGGGCCAAAAGGATTAGAATTTTTAGACTCGTCCCTCAATTTATTGAGGGAAACAAGAATAATATATAACAACTATATAATAACATATAACAACTATAACAAGTATCAAACAAATTTATACTTCCATCAGTAAAACGAGAATATCCTTTGGACTTAATTCTCACTGATACTGGGAATTACTCTATTAAAAATGACTTGTTTTAATTTAAATCTCTTTTTAAGTATTTTAAACCTGCAACATTGAAATGTAATATTATAGAATTTCTTTCTGCTAATATAGTTGAGAACTTTCTGTTTAAGGGGTGTAGCTTTTCCACCTTGGGTGGTTGGCAGGGAATGGCAGAAAATGGAACCCTTTCTGAGGGTTGATAAATATTATTAATAATCTGTTTACATTTATGTAGCTAAAAAGACAACCCCACTTTTGAGCTTCCTGAAAAACAAGCAGGTAAACCTTTTGATTTTATAGTTCTCTCAATACTTCTATTTAATTGGTTCACATCCTGTAGGCATTTTAAGAGCACTGGGGTCCTATAGGAGAAATAGCTGGTTTTTTCTACCCTGAGTCTTTAAAAATGGCTCATTGGCCTCACTCTCTGGCCCTCTCCTTAACTCTTGTTATTGGACCAAGGATTCACGTTGTAAACCTAGAGAGTCTTTAGCTTGTTCCAGAGACATACTCTAGCTGTTCTGAAAGCCTCTGGAAATACAGGAGGGCAGCAGTGGGAGTCTGATGCTACAAGGCCTTGGCCTTTACTCTTTCATCATCCAAGTGGGATGGGGGGTGAAGGAGGTAGAAGGCCACTTTGTAAAAAGTAGGAAGGAAAAATAATCCAGTTTAGTGGGGGCCCACCATGCCTTTAGGACTGATGAAGTGCTCAGTGATTATCTTGTCTGATGGCTTCTGTTGATGCTTCTTTCTAGAGAATGAGAGAAGAAAAAAGGGAAGAAAGAAGGAGACGGGAAATAGAAAGGAAAAGGCAAAGAGAAGAAGAAAGGAGAAAGTGGAAAGAAGAGGAGAAACGAAAAAGGAAAGATATAGAAAAGCTAAAGAAGATAGAGAGAATTCCAGAAAGGGACAAATTAAAGGATGAACCAAAGATTAAGGTATGAAAATAACAAGATGAAAAATGCACGTATCTACTTTACATATGCATGCATCTTTTTGTGTTGGTATAGAGTTTCTGTTTCGTCCTTTTTGAGGGGGGAGAGTAAACCAATAGAAATCTTTCCTACAGTACTTATAGTAAATTATTTGTTAAATGTAAGATAATTTTGAAAGATTAAGCTGTTTTCATGATGTCATTTCTTCAATGCAGATGTTATTTTTATCATTGAAAATGTTCAATATTTGGATTACTATTCTCTCAGTTCTTTGTAAATGAGGGCTTAGGGCTGGCTGGCATGAATTATGGGTTTTATTCAGCTTTTCCTTCATATTTGATACATGAAGTTGCCTCATCTGTTTGTTTTCCACTGTCTTCAGGTACACAGGTTTCTGTTACAAGCTGTGAATCAGAAAAATGTAAGGACCAAGTACATGATACAGAGCACCTAGTATCATGTCACACACACAGGTCTTAGTTAATAAATCCTTTTGGTGGTGGTAATAGTGTTACCTGTAGAAAACCCTTTCAGACTGACTTGAGTCTTCTTAAAAGCAGAACCACATTAAATTCCTACTTTGAAAGGAGGCCCAAATGATATCCTAATGCTCTGCTATGTACACAGAAGCTTCAATAATATACAGCCAGAGGACAATCATGCCTAAATAGCTCTTTCTCTTCTTTTTACGTGCTTCTCATAACTGGCTGCCTTGTGTGGGGTACTAGGGATAAATATTCTGCATCACGCGTTTTCTTTCCCCTATCACGATTCCCACGTAATCTTGCATCTAGCTGAGAATCTGTGAGCAGCAGGTTCCGATTAATGCCATGCATGTAGGAAGAGGGAAAACCTGTAGAAGGATGCCAGTCTTGTTGCTTCCTTTGTGAGGTAATGGCTTGGGTGGCCCTCACTCTGACAAACTGCCTGGAGGAGTACTATTACCTAGTACTTCAGAGAAAGAGAAAATCTCAGAGACAGTAGCAGGGTCCCCTTGTTTTATCTCCTAAAAATTCGTCAGTTTAGTAAAGTGCACCCTTGTGGCTCAGGCAACTGAGACACTGGTGCGCAAACCGTGTAAAAACCCAAGGACCCAGGTTCAAGACCCAGGGCCGGGCTGAGAAAACAAAATGAACAACTCAATAAATAAAGATATTTCTAATATAAAAAATTAACTTATCAGTTTATGGCTAGGATTCCCCAAAGCTCTACTGGGCTTGGCATTGCCATTGGGGTGGGGAGGCTCCCATCTTAAGTCCACCTAGCAATCTCTGTCCACCATGCCACAAGTGACTTGACTTGCTGTTACTACCTGTATCAGCAAGGCAGAAGGTAGAGCCAGCAATGCTGGAGATGTTTATCAATGTTCTTATTAGAGTAATGAACATCGTGGCTTCTAACAC
>RJWH01011944.1:0-10291 GCA_004363575.1 Solenodon paradoxus | reverse complement strand
CCGATGCCTTGTGGTCCGGTGACGTGTCTCTGTGAGTCTTTTTCTCAACTTTGTGTTTAGCGGTTTTCTCAGTCGGCAGTAGAGACCAACCCTTGGACACCTGCGGGAGAACTGAGGTCACCGGTAGGGAAATGGGGAGGTTGGGGGAGGGGACAGGAGGCGGCGGAGCCCGTGGGACGGTGGGGAAGACACTGGCCCCGTGGTGGGGCAGGGGCTGCTGACGCATATCTGAGGAATGGGGAACCCGCACATAGGAGTTTATTTTAATGTGCAAAATGAAAGTTACTGCAATAAAACAGAGGAAATACTTGCCAGCAGGAAAGTGTGAAGCTGTTCTATTATCTTCCCTTTCGCTTTTTAAAATTCGTTTTTTATTGTAGTGATTATTCTACACATTAAAATAATTTCCTACGTACAGGTTCCCCAGTCCTTAGCTATATGTCAACACACCCTCCCTCCACCACGTCCCCAAGTGTCCTTCCCCAGTGTCCCGTGGGCTCCGCCACCACGTGCCCCGCCCGCCCCAGTCCCTGCGGGTCACGTCAGTTCTGCTGCAGATGTTTCAGGGTTGGTTTTGTTTCCTCTGTTCCTTTGTTTTGTCTGCTCACGTTCCACCTGTGAGCGAGGTCGTCTGCTCTCTATCGTTCTTCTTTTGACTAGTTTCACGGAGCGTCATCCCCTCTAGGTCCCTCCATGTGGATTCACATGACAGGGTTTCCTCTCTTCTCAGGGCCGTGCAGTGTCCACTGTGCATGGACCACAAGAGAAGTTCTCTGGAATATCTGCCCCGAAGCCCCGGCGAGCTAGCCTGGTTCTGGGCACGAACGCGGGATGTGTCCTTCAACGTGGCGAGGGGACCAGATCTCTCCTGCCCCCCTGACGACAGTGTGCGATGTGAGGGAGGCGGCAGGAGCGGCCCCCACGGGGGATGGGGCTCCACACAGAGGGCATCCAGTCGCCCGTCTTAGGCTCTAAACCCAGGCGATGTCCTAAGTCGATTACGTCATAAAGAAACAAGACATGAGCGGTGGTTTCAGAACAAAACTATCACAACTCTTTTGGTGGCTAAAGTCACAAGACAGCTGTGAAGTCAGTTTAGGCTGATGTCACATGCTGGCCGGGCACCGTGTCAGGAAGGCAGCCCGTTCCTGCTCAGAAAGCTCGGCCCAAGTGCAGCCTGGAGGTGAAGTCCCTTCCTTCCGGGGCCCACGATGGGGGCGGCCGTCAGCTGTGACTGCCAACCTGGGCGGGGCCCTGGGTGTCGGGGGACATGGAAAGTCTTCCCATCGTCGCAGCTCCTCGGATTCTCGCCCGAGAGCCACCCATTCGGCCCAGGGTCTGGGGAAGAACCCACCTACAGGGCTCGGGGTTGGGTGGGCGCCTGCCCTCCCCGCCGGGGGCCACAAAGCCTGGACCGTGGGCCCTCCGTGGGGCAGACACGCAGGAAGTGACGCCCGGTGTGGCGCTGCAGGTGTGTGTCAGTTTCCCTGTTGATCTTCTCACGAAAAGCGAGCTCACCCCTTTCCTGGAGCTGTTGTCATGACCGAGATCGGCCGAGGGGGCCTGTTCGTGGGTGACGGATGTCTCAACCTCTTCGCTCCCCTCGGCTACCTGACCGTCCGGACACCGAGTTCACATGGCAACTCGGCTGCCGTCCTTTTTTTTTTTTTTTTTTTTTGAATAAAATGTGGTTGTCGGTTCACAGCAGCATCGAGTGGAGGTGACAGCCCCAGCTCCCAGGCACAGCTCCCCACCTGGCAGCGTCCGGGACCCCCGTCGCACGGGAAACAGCCACCAGAGGCCGTGGGTGACAGCAGACACCAGTCCGCAGGTCTGGACAAACGCGTCATGACGCGCCAGAGCGTTTCAGGGCGCCCAGCACCCACTTCTGCCTGCCCATGCCTCCCTCACCCCACCCCGGGGACCGCTGTCCTCTGCTGTCTCCGTAACTCTTCCTTCTCCAGACACCAGCTGTTTGCAGTCACACAATATGTCCCACGGCTGATCTCTTACACCTGGTGATAAGGATTTCATTTCCTCCAAGTCTTTTCTTGGCTTGATAACGTTTCTTAGTGGTGCTGAATAATTTTCCATCGTCTGAAGGACATCTTGGCTGTTTGCAAGTTTTGTCCGTTATAAATGACACTGTACCGATGTGCATACACGCTCAGGGGTGTGTGTGCGCGCGTGTGTGTGAAAGCATCTAAGTTTTCAGTTGCTTTGGGTAAACACCGAGAAGTGCGATTGCCAGATCTTAGGGTGGGAGCATGTTTAATTCCAAACTGTCTTCTTCTTCTTCTTTTTTAGTGTTTTCTTGCAATAACTTTGTTTTCAAATTAAAATAAACTCATATGTGTAGGTTCCCCATTTAACAGGTTCCCTGTTATTTACATGTCAACACACCCGGCCCTCCACCACATCACCAAGTGCTCTTCACCGTTGTCCCGTGGGATCCGCCCCACTCTGTCCCATTTTCCTGTTGGAACCTCAGATCTGTTGCAAATGTTTCAGTGTTGGTTATGTTTCGTCTGTTCCTTTGTTTCATCTGGTCACACTCCACCTGTGAGCAATGTCATCTGGTCTCTATCTTTCTTCTTTTGACTCGTTTCACTTCACATCATCCCCTCTAGCTCCACCCATGTGGATTCACATGACAGGGTTTCCTCTCTTCTCAGGGCCGTGCAGTGTCCACTGTGTGTACGGACCACGTCTTCTTCATCCATCATCTGACGTGGGCACTCAGGTAGTTTCCAGGTCTCAGCTATGTGAACGGGGCCGCAATAAACACGGGGGTGCACGCATCTCTGCGGACGGGGGCTTTTGTTTTTTGGGATAAAACCCAGACGTGGAATGGGAGGATCATATGAGATTTCCATCTTCAGTTTTTGAGGAATCTCCACAGTTTCCACAGGGGCCGCACCGATGTGCACTCCCACCCACCGTGCAAGTGTCCCTTTCTCCACGTCCTCACCAGCACGTGTTGTGTCCAGACTTGGGGAGAACAGCCATCTCTCAGGTGTGAGGTGGCGTCTCCTTGCTGTTTTGATCCGCATCTCCCCGAGGGCCCGCGGGTAGGAACGTAACTTCACGTGCCTGCAGGCGACGTGTGTATCCTCTTCAGAAGCCTCTCCAGCTCCTGCTGCCATGTTCTGACTGGGTCGCCTGTTTTCCTGTTCCTGAGTTTTACCGGCTCTTCGTGTACTTTGGATTAAGCCCCAAACTCCCCGCCGAGGGGGTGCCGCGTGCGTTCCCGCCCCAGGGAGAGCCGGGGTGCTCCCTGTCCCCTCCGCGATGGGCTGTCAGCCTGAGATTCTGGCGGTGGAAACTTGGTCTTCTGATGTCAGGAGAGACACGGACGTGTGAACGAGTTCCCGTCGGGTCCTGTCTCCCACAGCCCCGGGACCCCGAAAAAGCCGCTCCCCCGTGCCCTCTCACAAGGCTGGGTTGTAACGGTGCTTTCCTCACAATTCACCTGAGCAGCAGCCGTCGGTTTCCTGTCATCTGCTGCTGTCGGGACGTGGGTGGATAAAACAGGTCTCGTCCCTGTCCTCCAGCGCTCACAGCCTCTCAGCGAGACATCCAGGTGTAAACGCTCCTGGCTTCACCCACATCCGTGCTCGACGAGGCTGCGAGGCCCTGGGAGAAACGCGCGCGGAAGCCCCTGTGGGGGACGACGCCCCTCGTCCCGTCTCTGCTGCCCCCCAGTCGCTGGTCTCATGATACTGACATGATGTGTCAGGGAGACACCTGGCCCCCAGCGCCCCGACCCCAGTACGGAGGCCCCGCCGTGTCCTTCCAGCCCGGTCGGTCCACACGGGCTCCGGTGCTGAGACCCGTCCGCCCAGCTGTGGTTTCCTCGCCCAGTGTTTTTCCGAGAGGCCTCCACCGCCTCCGGGTGCGGGTGAGGAGGGTCGAGCTTTCCCGTCACGCTCAGCCCTTCTTGAACCCGGGCGCCGAGTCCGAGCCGGCCACGCGGTCCTGGGCTGTGCAGAGTGAGCACTGCCTGGGGAGGAGACCTAATGATGCAGTGATGCTGCCGCTTTGTCGTGCAGAACAGGGGACTCAAGGCAAGTCAGTCCCAAAGGAAACTTAATGAATGTGACTGGGTGAATTTCCTTCCTTCCGCCTCCTCCTTCCACCTCCTCCCCTCCTTCCTCGTCCCTTCCTCCCTCTCTCCCTCTCTCTCTCTCTCTCTCTCTCTCTCTCTCTCTCTCTCTCTCTCTCTCCTCTCTCTCCCCCCCCACCGTTTTTTGTTCAACAATACATATTTACTGTGTGTCTGCAAAGGGTCTGGGTCTGTGCTGATTATCTGAGACCCCTGCATGGGCGCCGAACCCAGTCCTGCGACAGCAGTGGGTGCTGTAACCTAGCAGCACAAATGCGCCGAACTGGACCTCAGCCCAGCACCCCCCACACCTTGCTGGAATCTCCCCAGCCCCGCCCCGCAGGCCCCCCTGGCTCTGGCACCCAGGACAGATCCGGGGCCAGGGGACAACCCAGGGGAACAAATAAATAAAAAAATAAGTAAGGTGCCTCTTCGCTTCCCTCTTCCTGCCTGCACCTCTCCTTTAAAAGATAATGGCTGTAATTTTTGCTGCCGTTATATTTATATACACAAACATCGCCGACAGACAGTTGACGTTCTTTTAAAGAACATATGGAGCATTTCTAAAAATGGGTCCACCAACGAGATATTGAAACAGTCCACAGCTTTATTAGAATCCAAACCAGAGTCCCTGACTTCCAAACGTAAAAGACCAAAACACATGTATTTTCTATTGAAAAGTAATCTTTCTGCACAAAAGAGTCAAAGCAGAGCTCACAGTTACGAAATACGTAGGTTCCTATCGAAACTTCTGACATGCTTTCGGTTATGCCTGAAGGAAATTTTTATGTTCATAGACTTTTATTTTTAGGAAAAAGGAAGTTCGGGGAAATAATTGCTGAGCATGAAACTTGCGGAGCGAGAAGCGGGAAAAGCTGCATTAGCCTGACATTTTTAGATTGTGGAAGAAACTGAAAACAAATACTTAGTGAGGGGAAAAGACAGACGCAGGCTGAATTCCGCTTGTTCCGTCACTACCAACCACCCTGGAAGTTCGATGGCAGCGGAGAGAGGGGGGTATCTTATTTTATTTTTATCTTTTGACGTCTCATATACATTTTTCTTGAAATTTTCGTTGTCAATAATATTAGTGGAAACACGCAAGGCAATTCCAAAAAGAAAACAGTCTTTCCTAATGACATGATCGCCACCTACATTCCCTCCTAAACCAGAAAAACACCAAAGGTCTGCATGAAGGTTGCACCTGATACTGCTCTTTCGTGTTTCACCTTTAACAAGTATTTTGCCATTTAGTCTTCTTCATACTCTTTCCGCTCCCTAGAACCGTCTCTGGGACCAATGCATCTTACCAGTGTCAACCGTCGTTCATTCAGCTGCAGTTACTCTGCTCCGAGAGGCTTGTGTAATTACCATTTGAAACATACACAGGTTTTAAACATAAGCAGGATCGCCCGGAACGCAGTTAGGCATCTAAACTTCAAGACAGGGTCTAGTCGTGCAGAGAACGGGGGGAACAAGAATTTTTATTTGTTCTTACATTTACATAAACACTGGAAGAATTAGCAAGAAACCAATGAAGATTGCAACCTAAAGTTCTCTCCCTAAAATAGCTCCAGCAGCCTGACCGCCTCCCCAGAGGAGCAAAGAAGTCCATTACTCACACATCCTTCCCTGACTTGTACTCCGTCCTTCTCTCTCTTTATTAAAAAAGGCCATTTCCTCACTGATTTATGTGCATTTTTCTGGTTACTCGTGATGCCGAGGAGCTCTTCGTAATGAGGTAGAGATTCCCATTTTTTTCTGAGTGAACATTTGGAGTGTCATTTTGGATAGAGGATTTTTCTGTTTTGGAAAATCATGTATATTTTTATTGCTTAAAAGCATTGGGGCTGTTTTGAAAAAAAATCAGAGCAAACTACACTATGCATTTAAACACTGCGCCCTGGGGGCCTAGCAGTTTAGGTCGCCAAGTGCAGTCCACACACATCCCAAGGTCCCTGGTTCAAGACCCAGGGCCGGAGGAGACAACTAAGGTGAACGACATCCCTGTCCGAAGCTTTGACTTAAAAAATATGCACGTGTAGAATATCCAGGACAGAGTAGGATTTTTTAGCATTTTCTTTTTTTTTTGCAGTTAGTTTCTGAATCCACCTGGAATTAGTTTTGCATATTGAGTAAGTTAGGAATCTCATTTTATTTTTCCAAACAGACAGTTGATGGTCTTGAATCCATTCATTGCATAGTATTTTTCCTAGTGTTCTGTGAGGACCTAATAACCCTCCGCCTCCCAAATCTCGACCCGTAAAGAACGGGGGTACGGCTATAGTCAGAACAGGTGAGGTACCAAGCTCTCTTTCCCTATGACCTGCCGTGCCCTCACAGGTGGGTCTCTTCCTCCAGAAAGGATGTCAGTCCCGGAGCGTCAGGCCCCTCCTACAACTTAGGGTCTCATTCAGCCTTCATCAGCGCCCGATGGGTATGGGTGGTTGAGGCCGACTAAGACTGGAGCTCGTCCCAGGAAGAACTGGAGGAAAGACACCGTATTGCAGCACCACATGGCAAGGTTACTGGAAACCGACTAGACACATACCACGCATGCAACTCAGGCGGCGGAGGTTACGGAACCAAGCGCGCTTGCTCTTAAAACGGTGTCTTACGCGTGAGAGACAGACCTCCCGTCTGGGGCCACGCAAGGGCTGCAGCTCTCGTGAGAGCTGGAGGTCTCCTGAGAGTGGCCTGGACTTCTCTGGCGGGAGGAACCAGGGTGGTCTCTAGACACAGGCGCTAGGCAGGGTCCTGGTCTTGCCAGCCAGTCCTCTCTCCCGCTCACGCGCCTGCAGGCTGCCCTGCAGGCGTCAAGCTCTGCTGCCCACACGTGACTTCTTTCCTGCGCCGTCGTGTTCTAAGTGGAATTCACGCCGCGCTTTCCCTTCCTTAACATCCGGACACTCTCGCACGGCTGTGTGCAGGCCCAGGTGTGCCTGCTCCTTTTTCTACAAATCAGCAAGACTGCGGTCAGGACGCTCGCTCTTTTTCATCCCTTAAAGGAAAGCTGCAGCAGGAAGCAGGCGAGTGGGCGGCAGGAAGAGAGAGGAGGAAGAAGCACTTTATTGACTTACTCGCGCATCTTGATTGTGTCCCGGGCCCAGGTCTCGAACCCGGGACCTTGGGATGTATGCGGACTGCACCTGCTGTACAAAACCACCGCAGCGTTCAGGTTTCCTGGGCTAATCTCGCTGAGTTGCTGATTGTTGTCTCAACATCTCACATTCACAGATTTATTGAGGGGTGATTGGTGTATTAAAAAATGCACGTTTAAGCACGAACTCCATTTTCAAGGCTCTTTCGCCTGCGTGACTGTCCTCTGCCTGCGCGGAGTAGACGAAGAGAAGCAGGAGCTCCGCAGGCCCCTACTGGCTGCTGGGGGGCAGAAAGCAGGGCGAGAATCTGATCATTTGACCGGACAGGAGGCTTGGTCCTCCCGTCAGCAGGGGATGAGCTTTAAGAAAAGTGATAACAGCCCCGGTCTGGCATTTTGCACCGAGCGTCCTTGTCCTTAACCAAGAAGGTTACAAATGAACCAGAAGTCTGCTTGACATCATGTCTTTTCTTTTTCAAGGATAGGTGCAGCAGGAATGAAGGTGAGCAGGCAGGGAGAGGGGAAAGAAGCACTTTATTTTATTGTTCATTTAGTCGTTCACACCGGCTGTTTCCCCTTGACTTGAATCCAGGGGTGTGTGGTCTGTGCTCCTTTGGAGGCGACTGACCTAACTGCTGCTCCAACAGGGGCTCATTGACTTAAGCCCTTTGCTATAGAACGTTTTGTGCGTACTTTTATCACTGCTCACATTGGGTCTGAACAGACTGTATAAAAACCAAGCTTTGGGGGCCCAGCAGCTGTATACAACTTTCTTCTGGTTAAACCTCTGGGTTTGAGTCCTTAAACCGATTCTGAATAATCTCCAAATCAATTTTTCTTTATTATACTTGACTTAGCTTCCCAGCGCGGACTCATTTCCGCCAACAGCGCCACCTGTCCCGGCGCCCCCTGGCCTCAGACGGCAGGTGGCGGCTGCGCTGTGGTCCCCGGGCTGGCCGGGGGCTGGGGCGCCGACACCACCCAGCCGGGGCGGCAAAGATTCCACAGGATCTTGTTTCCTCTCTGTGGCCCCAGTGGAGACGTTCCCTTCCACGTGGGTAGAAACAAAAACGGTTTTCGTTTGACATTCACTCTTCATCCAACAGATGAGCTGCTCCTATGCTGTCAGCGGCTCGCGAGGGTCACCAGTGAACAGGACAAAGGCCGGGCCGAGGACTCGCACCCTCCAGAGGGCGCCGGCAGAGACGGGCCCCGCGGACGCCGAAGGACGGGACTGCCCTCTATCTGGCTCTGCTGGAAGCGCAGGGGGCGGCGGGCTGGTGCAGGGGCTGAGGGCGCTCGGAGGCCTGAAAGGCGTCTGAACCACGACTGGGAGGAGAGAAGACGCGGGTCCGTGGCCCGCGAGCCCGCTCCAGGCCTTGTGCGTCGTGGGAGGAGGGGAGACGCCGGCGGCGCGGGGCGCGGAGGATCGGGTGTCCCGCTGCAGCAGAGCGGCGAGGAGAGCCCCCCGCAGGCCTGTGGGCGTGAGCACCGCCTTCGTGGACAGTGGCAAGACGAGCCCAGGCGCCCCCTGCTGGCCTAGTGGACAGGCCACCGCACACAGTCCACACACATCCCGAGGACCCAGGTTCCACACCGGGGGTGGAGGGAATAGCCAAGATGAACAGTTAAATTAAGTAAATGGACGCTTCTTTCTCCTCTCTGCACCTTCCCATTAAAAAAAAAAAAAAAAAAAAGCCCCAGGGCAAACTCATGTCGGCGGTTCTTTCTCCAGAATCTCGCTAGAAAGCTGGGTGGCTTCTCACTGCCGGCAGCCTCACCATTCGCCTCCAGACTCCTCAGCAATTCTCTGTCTTCTTTCCAGCAGCCTTGGCTCCCTCCTGCTCTGCGTGCTGTCTGGCTGTCCCCTGGAGGCCTGGCCTTCAAGTCCCACAGGGCTCCTCCGACTCAGTCCCCAGGGGCCTCTACAGAACATGGACTCGGCGAGATGATGAGCCCGGATTTACGCAGTGCACAACCTACACAGCGGGACATGGAGTCCTGACGGTGCTCTCGGCAAGTTCCACGCTGGCCGAGTCATTCCTCTGGCTGATACAGCATCTTAACTTCTCTCCTGTCTTCCCAACAGCCTGTAATCCTGATAGCACCAGATAGAACCAGATCCCATCTGCCTTCCTGGTACCCAGAAGACGGACGGAAACACTGGAGGCCTCCAGAGCACGCGACCTAATACATGAAAGAAGCAATGTGCACAGGCGCTTTTGAGCGGGGTTTCTAGTCAGGGCCGCATGATTTCGGCGGGTGAGAGGGGCTGGCCCACCGCTGAAGGCTGTGAAGTTGGCGGGTCAGTGAGGGAGTCACCTTTGGTCCGAGGGCCAGCTGTGTGCACACACGGGCGCCCCAGAGGCTCGCAGGGCCCCCAGAGCCACCAGGAAGTGTCCACAGCATCATGGAATCTGCACTGGTCAAGCAGAGTCCCAGACACGGACCAACAAGCCGCCAGGACTGGGAGTGATAAGCGTCTGTGTGGGAGGAGCCGCCAGGGTGTGGCCCTGCAGGAGCCCATCGGGCAGGGCGGTGGCCCCGGCTGAAGACTGGTCCGCTCTGTACATGCACAGTGTCTGTGGGTGACACGGAGCCCTCCGGGAAGGACCCTGAGGCGGGAGAAGAGAGTGCTGGGCGTGGGCAGGAGACAGCACCCTGGCTGCACTCCCGGGAGAGGGCAGGTTCCCCTGGGGGGACCGCGGGTGGTGGGGCCAGGACACGCCCAGCCCCGTGAGGCTGTATTGTTATGAGAAAGGTGTACCTGCTCTCGGTCCTGTTCTGGCTCAGAGCGCCCCACACCCTAGGCTTCCTAACGCGTCTTCGAACCCTAACAAACCCCTTCGACCACATCTGGCCTAATGGGGTGGCTTTGGGGAGCACCTGAAGACGGGGCTGGTTGTCGGGGACACAGCCCTGTGATAGAGGGCTGTGACTTCCAGCCCCACCCCTGACCTCTGGGAGGGGTGAGGGCATCAGGTCGAATCACCCCCAACTGGCCAGTGAGTGGTCAGCCTCTGGAAGGAGCCCCCCGCGCACCCGCGGGGACCATCCCAGCGCTTCCGGCTGAACCGGGGACTGAA
>RJWH01011943.1:0-10329 GCA_004363575.1 Solenodon paradoxus | reverse complement strand
ATGCGGGGCTGCGGCTTCCCGCTGAGCTAAGGGCTGAGGGTGAGGTGTTTCGACACAGCTGGAGATCGGGGGAAGGTGTAGTAGGCCTGTGTCTCCCCAGAGGACTGCTAGGGTGGAGTGGGGGTTAAGTTGGTGTTAAACAGACTCCTTCATGGTAGCGCCTGGGGCCTCGAGCACACGTGCTGGGGGGAGGGAGCTCCGCGCTGGAGCCTCTCCGATCACCTGGCATTGGAGCCCTGTGGTATAAAGTTAAGACTAGTGGCCCAAGTCCCGTGTTGAGCAGGGACCCGAGGGTGGAAGGGACTGGGTTCCTTTGAGTGACATCACACATTTCTTTATTCAGGCAGCCATCATTAGCCTTCATTCCTACCTGGGCGTGGCTGAGGCTGGTGTGGCCCACAGAGGCCTAAACCTACTTCTGAGGGTGCTAGGGTGCCCTGAGGCTCTTGTAGGAACCCCCCCAGCTGCACAGAGTGCCCCCGGGCCCATAGGGTGTGTCCTGGCCCTACTTCAGCTCCCTCCCTTCCTTGGGGGCTTGGGCTGCAGAAGAGCCAGAAGCTGCCCTTCATGTCCTGAATCTGGCAGCGCTCCTCACTGCTGGCCTCCCTCCGCAGGTGCTGGCGCTGGCCCGGCAGCAGAACACACGGGTGAAGGTGGTGGGTGGCGGCCACTCGCCCTCAGACATTGCCTGCACAGATGGCTTCATGATCCACATGGGCCGGATGAACCGGGTCCTCCAGGTACTGCCAGCTCTCCCCTCCCCCCAGACCCCATCCCACCAGACCCCGCTCCCTCCACTCCAGACCCCTGTACCCCTAAGACGCCATGCCCCTCCACCCCAGAACCCCAACACCCTGAGACCCCCGCCTCCTGCAAGATACCACCCCCTTCCACCTAGAGCCTGGAGGAACACCCTCGCTGCTGGAGGCCCCAAATGATACCCTGATTTCAGGTGGGGCGCTGCACGCCCCTTGTGGTCATAGACAGGGTGCCCCCAAGTCTCCACACCCTCCTACCAAGCCTCCTCTCCATTTCTCTAGAACTTGGAGGTAGGTCCCCAAAGGTGGACTCCCAGTGACAATTCTAGAAGAAGCTGCAGTAGTCTCCCCATCCCACCTGGGTTCAGGGACTGTTGCACGCTGGGAAACAAGATCAGAGAGGGCAAGTGACTTGCCTCGGGTCACACAGCCAGTCCAGGGGCATTGCTGCGTATGCACTCAGGTGTCTGCCCCAGCCCTGTGCTGGGGTCCTGTCTGTGAGCTGGCTGAGTGTCCCAGGGACCCACAGTTCAGGGTGCCAGACAGCGTGCTGCCCATCAGGACTCTTCTCACCTGTGAGGGGCAGCTCCGTGAGCTCTCTTTCCACTAGCCTGCCCTCCACCCCGCCTGGCCACAGAGGTTCTTCTCCCTCCTGGTTTACTCCGACTGATGTCTCCGCCTTGCAGAAAACATTCCACACGGGTCAGGACACCCGCCACAGCAGTAATTAGCTCTGATTGCTAATTAGTGAGGACTGGGCTCCCACACTGATTTACTGTCCTTGGGGTCAGTAGAATGAGCTCGTGCTTTAGAGTCACACAGATGTGGTTCTCCTCTCAGCTCTACCACTGATGTTTGTGTGACCTTGACCAGATGACTTCAAGTCCCCAGGCCTCTGTCTCTCCCTCTGAAATGGAGAGACAGCCCCACCTCCAGGGCCACCGTAGGGCCTCAGGGCAGGCCTGTGGATGTCACTTCTCCCCGCTCCGGCGTCTTGGCCTTAGTGCTCCCAGTTGGGATGAGCTCCATCCAAGGTGGTGGGCCCACCTTAGCTGGTGACGTTGCACAACTAGGCAAGGACCCTACCTTCCTCGTCAGGCTGGGGAGTGGAAGTAGTTTGCTACTGAGAGAACTGAATTCTAATCCCAGCTCTGCCCGTGACCTTGGGCAAATCTCTTCCCTGGCTCCTTATTTTCTCCACCTGTGAAAAGAAGGCCTATACAGAACATTCCCCAAATCCTGAGAGTCCAGAGCTCTACCCAGTCCCCACTTTGGCTGCCTCCACAGAAGGTGACTTGAACTGACCTTGGGTGGGGAGCCTGGCTTCAGGCCAAGGGCTGGGGACAGGCCTGCTCAGTCCAGCCTCTGCTGGTCTCTTGTAGGTGGACGTGGAGAAGAAGCAGGTGACTGTGGAGGCCGGCATCCTCCTGTCTGACCTGCACCCACAGCTGGACAAGCACGGTCTGGCCCTGTCCAAGTAAGAGCCACCTCCTCGCTGCTGGTGGGCTGCACTGCCCACCACCCCTGCCTTGACTTGGCCAGACACTCAGGGATCTAGCAGATTTCTCCGGGTGAACCCCTTTCTCTAGATCCCTGATCTTCATTCATCAGGTGTCTGTCTCCCCATTCCCCCTGGGTTTGGGGAATGTTGTTTGAGAATAGAAGGAAACAGGTCAAAAATAAGCTGTGTTTTAAATAACAGTCTTGTCCAGGGCTGGGAAAATGTGGGTTAAGTCTTAGAACTTGCAACAACTCCAGGAGCTCCAGCAGAAGAGTTTGCAAAATATACTCTCCAAGGAACAGAAGGCCAGGCTCCTGGGCTTCCGGGCAAGCTGTGACCTCACTTGTCCCTCCATCCAGATGCGAGTGCTCAGATTTAATGCGAATTTCCGTAGAAATAGGAGTCCAGTATAGCCAAAGAAATAAATTTCTAACTGAGGGATGTTAACCATTGGAACCAGGTAACAGAGGGTTTGGGACATTGGGGAGCAATCTCTTTGCAGCTAGAAACTGCACACTGGAGGCCTGGCTCCCAGGTCTTCACATGTGGGTGACCTATTCACCCCAGCTTTCCTGCTTTTCACTCTGAGCGTCATTCTGTTCCTGCCTCTGCATGGCTCATGGCAACTCAGACATTTCGGGGCATCTGCCATGTGCCGCCCTCATTCAGGCCCCGCGAGGCAGAGATGAATAACGCGGACCCCTGTTTGCAGGAGCTCCCGGGGTTGTCCTAAGAGATGGCTAGGTGTGAACAAGGAAAGAGAGGAGACGGGATTCAGGAGAGGGGACAGCATGTGCAGAAGCCCAGGAGAAGGGACGTGTACCCAGCCTGTAGGCAGAGAGGCCAGAGTCTGTGACCAGTGATGCGGGAGGCCACGCCGTCTTTAATGACGGTGCCCCAAAGCACTGCTGCACCCTATCATCCTGTGTCTCTGTCCTCCCTGGGGGCGTCTGCAAGAAACTGCATGCACCAGGCTCATCTGCATTCAGAGCAGTGACGAAGTCTCATCCTGTGTCCCGGAGGCCCCCTGGGTCCTCAGCTCCAAGGGACAGCGTGGGGACAGATGGCTGTGGCGGGGGCAGTGTGGGGACAGCTGGCGTGGTGGGGCAGTAAGGAAGACAGTCATGCGTCCCTCGGGCTGCGTGCTCCTCTGTCTCCACCCTGTGAGAGAGGACTGTTGCCCCCTCACCATCGACAGATGAAGATCCAGGTCTGAGACAGGAGGCCCGACCCAGTCACATCACTCTCATGCTGAGAGGCGGGACAGAGGCCTGGTGTCCTCCTCTAGAAGCAGAGGCTGGGTGTGAATCCTGCTCTACCCCATATTAGCTGTGAGGGAAGGCCCTCTGGGCTCAGTGTTCTCATCTAGAAAATGGGTCTATGCAGTCGGGTGCTCACGGTCCTGGAGGAGTTCAGGGTCCCACGGCCGACATGTCTGCTGATGGTACTTATCATTCAGTTCCTGCTCCACTGACACTGGAAGGGGCTCTGCCAGTGACCTCGGTCAGCGCTCGGGGCCCATCTGTACTCCTCTAGATCCTTCTCCAGCTCCTCTCTGAGCAGGGTCACACGCAAACGTCTGTCTTACTCTCCGTTCTTTCTGAGCTTCACCGAGGATGTCAGTGTCGTCTTTCACAGTGACACATGGCTCTGCCATGGACGTTTTCATACTCCTGCCTCACCGCATGTTGTCCTGGTCCCCTCGGGCAAAATTACTCTGATCCTCTTAACTTTCTGGTGTTTTCCCCAAGCTGCCCACCTCCTGAGGACAGAGACGACAGCAGGCCAAGGGGAGGGGGCCCGTTGTCCCATGGCGTCTAACTGGTCCCTGTGTCCCTTTCACCCAGCCTGGGAGCCGTGTCAGACGTGACGGCAGCGGGCGTCATTGGGTCCGGGACACACAACACAGGCATCAAGCATGGCATCCTGGCCACCCAGGTGAGTCCGCCTGAGTCTCTGTGCTGTGCCGACAGTCAGGGCAGAGCACTCTGCTCTTCATTGGAAATCATCTGCCCCATGGACACGGTGGGCGTGCCCTGACCCACCCAGGTCTTTCTTGACACAGAAATATCCTCTTCTTCTCTGAGCCTCTTGTGTCCCCAAGAGACACAAGTGAAGGAGGCTCCGTGCATGTTGGTGCAAATCTGCCTCTCAGGAGCTTCCTGGCCACCCTGTGGAAAAGGGAAAGCAGAGTAGGGGGCGTGTTTCCCTTGAAAGGTGCGGGCAGGCCAGGCAGGAGACCGTTCCTGGGCAGTGCGCAGCTGTGCGCCAGGGAGCCACACCTGACTTTCATTAAAAGCATTTCTTACGTTCCTGAGAGTCCGTTTGGGAAATCAGTTGTGAGCACAGGTTTTAGACTTGGACCTGGGTTCAAAACCTGCCTTCAGCCCCCCTGGGTATGTGAGGTTATTTACCTTCTCTGGACACCCAGTCTTCCTACATCCCGGGCCCGCCGAAGCGTTCCACGGCTCAGGGGGTGTTTACTGCTCTGGATCTTAGACAAAATCTGCTTCCATAAAAGCCACCCTGACGCCCTCCCTCCCACAGACAACCAGGTGTCCTGTTTCTGCCAGTTTCTCCTCTCTGGTCTTGGCCGCTGTTAATCAGAATTCGTTTGGCTTTATCTGTTCTCTCGCCCTGAGCCCCCGCCACCAAGTACGCATGTCAGAAGCAGTTTGCATCCCAATTAGCAGGCAGTGGAGTGTGGAGACAGGCGGTGAAAGAGGGCTCCTCTGGAAAGGGGGCCGGGGAGACACGGGAGCTAACTGCCCGTTTCTGTCTGAGTGCCTTGTTCTTGGTGGAAGCCCCGAGATACTTGGTGATGTGGTCAAGCAGGGGAATGTAGTTCCCAGGTGAGTGGGTCCCTGACTGAGGGTGGTCTCAGCTTGGCTGGAGCCGGGTGGGGACGGCCGGAGACCAGCACATCCTACCTCTGCCCCAAGAGCCCCAACTCCACGGGGCCCGGTCTCCTCTGGGACGTCTGCAGACAGAGAGGCCCGTGGCATCTGACAACGAGGCCCACGAAGTGAGCGGGCAGTGGTGCCACCCAGACACAGCCCCCTTTCCGCACTCCCCTTCGCTCTCCCCCAGAAGACCGACACCCCTCGGGCTGCATCTGTCCCCCAGCTGGGAAGTCCCCGTGGCCCCATGACGCTGACCTCCCAGGAGCAGGTGACACCTGCCGCGCTTCCCATGACAAACAGGAGGGCATCGCCCGAGTGACCGGACATGGCCGTGGGCTCTGAAGTGGCTCTCCCCACCCAGGTGGTGGCGCTGACGCTGCTGACAGCCGATGGGACTGTCCTGGAGTGCTCGCCGGACAGCAATGCAGACGTGTTCCGCGCGGCACGCGTGCACCTGGGCTGCCTGGGAGTCATCCTCACCGTCACCCTGCAGTGTGTGGCCCGGTTCCACCTGCAGGAGACCTCCTTTCCCTCCACCCTGAGCGAGGTACCGCCTTGCCCGCTGTGGGTCAGCCTCCGGGGTAAACGGGGCACGCTGGCCGGTGGGCCGTGGCGCATGGCTTCCTGGGGGTCTGCAGGCCCCTGAATGAGGACAGGCTGGCTGGCGGGCCCTTCCCCTGCCCTGGAGTCTTGTCAGGCCCTTCCTGAGTGGTGGGTGGAGCCCAGAGAACTGAGCGGCGTGGCAGAGGCTCAGGCAGGAAAGGAGGCTAGACAGAGATCACACGGCAGACGTGGTCCCGTGTGTTCGACAGCTCCATGGAGGCGGGGGTCTCGGTGCACTTGGTCTGGCAGTGGCTTCTTCAGGGCAGGGCGGTGGGCTGGCTTGCAGGCTTCCTGGGTGTGTAAGGCCACAGGCAAGGGATTTGGATATGGATGACGGAGGCAAAAAGGATGGCTTCTGAGTGACAGCAGCTGTATTAAAGAATTAAAAAAACATGTTGGGTGATGAATGATGGATGCATAGATGATGGATGTATCGATTGATGGATGGATGGGTGGGTGATGACTGAATCGACAAATGGATGAATGGATGGATGGTTGGATGGATGGGTGGATGGATGATGGATGAATGATGGATGGGTGGATGGATGGATGGGTGGATGGATGGATGGATGGGTGGATGGATGATGGATGAATGATGGATGGGTGGATGGATGGATGGGTGGATGGATGGATGGATGGGTGGATGGGTGGGTGGTTGGATGGATGGATGGGTGGTTGGATGGATGGATGGGTGGATGGATGGGTGGATGGATAGTTGACTCGGGGTATAGAACTGAGCCCTAAAGTAGTATTTCTGAGGCTGCATAGGCCAGTATCAGCAAGGATGCTGTTCAATACCTTGGCCCAGAAGAGCAGAACAACTTTGAAACAAAGACGTTTCTTTTCTTTCTTCTTTTTTCAGGAAAGGGGCAGGCAGGAATGAAGCTGAGCAGGCAGGCAGGAAGGGAGAGGAGGAAGAAGCATTTTATTTAGTTGTATTTAACTGTTGATCCCACCCCCCACCACCCGCCCCCCCATCCCAGGACACAAACCTGCTTCCTCTTCTTCCTTCCTGCCTGCTGCCTGCCTGCCTTCCTCTTTAAAAATTAAAGAGAGAAAAAGAAAGGAAAACTAGTTCGATTCATTATTTGTGCCTCTCCCAGGTTGAGTTTATCTGCAACTAAATTCTTTGCTCGTTAAATGTGACAGAGTCCCCAGTTTTGCTGCAGGTACTGCCCTGTCGCTGTTCCAGCACCTCTGGTTGCTAAGTTAGGGACTGTGGAAGATACAGGGCTGGGTCACACCTGGACCATGCACAGAAGCTTGCAGTTCAGTGTGGGGAAGAGGCATGCTTATTCTCCAACACAGGCAGGCAGGAAGTGACAGACACCAGGAGAGGTGCCACAGTGCCGCAGTGCCACAGAGGGCTCTCTCATCACGGCTTCCAGGTGGAAGCTGGCCATGCGCCCCCAGGCACCAGGGCTGGGGACGATGCCAGCACTGTGACATTTACCGCTGGGACCCTGGGCAAACAAGCAGATGGCCTGGACACGAGGCAATGGGCTCTTCTACTTTCCAGTGTCCCAGCCTCCAGGCCGGGCCAGCAGCTGGGGTCCCTGTTCCCCCAGGAGAAAATCAGCTCTGCCCAGAGGCTTCCCTCACAAGATCCCTGGAGTGGCAGAGAGGGACGGGGGCTCAGGGCTTCTTCCCGAACTTCCCCCAGACCTACAGCACGGCAGGAAAGACCCTTGTCTTCAAATAAGATTCCATAGCCTTTGTCCTTGATTCTAGGCCAGGGATGGGCAGACCATGGTCTGTCTGCAGGCAAAATCCGGCCGACTTCCTGTTCTGCCAATAAAGTTTTATTGGCACACGGCCATGCACATTTGTCAAAGGCTTTTTTGCTTTTTCGCTAGCAGGGCAGAGTTGAGAAATTGCAAAAGAGATGGATGACTTCCAAAGGCTAAAATATTTACTCTCTGGCCCTTTATAGAAAGTGTCTGCTGATCTCTGCTCTAGGGAGGAAACCAAAAATAGGTAAAGTCGTTCCTGACCTGTAAGAGACTAGGGACGAATTTCAGAGCACAAACGCATTCGAAGGCTTCAATGACTCCATACAGTTCTGGGATGGATGTGATGTGTGTAGAGGTGACTTGGGGTGGGAGGACACGGCTTGATGGGGAGCATTTAAATGATAGCACGTTGTGATTCGGGATGACCCTTCAGAGACCGCTTGTGGCCTCTGGACTGGACAGCGCCGGTGTGAGGAGGCCTCGGCCCGCTGGGCGGAGATGTTTGGGCTCTGCTGTGTGGGAGATGGGGAGTCACTGGAATTTCAGAGCTGATTTTTGGGTGCTTCCCTGCAGATGTTGTCTGGAGAGATGACAAGTGGGCTTATGAGGAGGCTTTTGCAAGAGTGCAGCAGAGCTGAGAAGGGCCGGCCTATGTGACAGGGCAGGAGTGGCTCGAGAGACTGGAGACGTGTCAGAAATGCCGTGGGCGACCACAGGCTGGGGCCGGAGTGTGGCGGGCGGCTCAGCACAACAGCCACGTCACATGAAGGCGACAATGGTCCGGCCATTCCCGAGTCTCCTGGGGCCCACTGTGCATTGGTTAACAAGTTGGGGACCTCCTTTAAGCTGTGACAAAGGTCTGGAATTCTAAAATTCCACTGCTCTCAGACGCTCCAACCTGAGCTCTAGACGGGCCCCCGCTGGCCTCGCCCTCCGGTAAGATGTGGCAGGGGCCAGCCTCCCTGCAGCTCACCACCCTCTTTGGATGTTGAGATGATCCACAGATCAGCTCTCATCTATGCTGGGGGCCGAATTCTCCCCAAAGCATTTTTCCTTTTTTTGAACCTCAGTCCTTCACGCACTGCTGAGATTAGAAAATGCATTGACATCCCGGCTCTGCTCCTCACAGCAGCCCTGGAAGGAAGGAAAGAAAACTGTTTTTGTCCTAGAGATGAAGACGTACTGCCCAGAGGCCTCAAAGGGCTTTGTGAGAGTCACAGCCAGGAACTGGGGCCCAGACGCCGGCTAGCACTGCCTGGGTTTAGAACCAAGTACGCGGGCTGTGCGGCCTCCATGCGCTGAGAGCTTCGGCACCAATGGCCTCATCTTGTCTGCACGAGTGCCGGCGGCCTGTGGGGAGCCGAAGTGGTGTAGCTGCGAGGCTGCAGAGCCGGGGCCGGGGTCCAGAACTCACGCAGGGTGCTCTCCCCAGCCTCCTGCTGCCCCCCAGCCCCACGTCCGGCGGTGCTTTGACTCAGCGGGGCTGTGTTCGCTTGGTGGGTTTCAGGAGACGTGTGAGCTGTGTGACTCTCCAGGTGTGCAGTACAGGCCCGTGCAGAGCGGGGTTTTCCTGCTCATTTGTCTGAAGGACGGGTGCGGCCAGGAGTGAAGGCGAGCAGACGCAGGCAGGAGGCGCAGGGAGAAGCATTTCTGTTTATCTATTTTGCTGTCCGTCATGGTTGTTTCTCAGACGCCAGGAACCACCATCCTTGGGATGCACGTGGCCTGTGCTGGCCAGAGGAAGCAGACTTTTCCACCAGCCATCAGGGTGTGCCTCCCTGTTCATTTTGTTAAGGACTCACATGTGTGGCGTTTTATAAGGATAAGAGATGATAATGATGGTGATGATGATGATGATGATGACGACACAGTGATGGTGGTGATGATGACAATGATGGTGGTGATGATGACATGATGGTGGTGATGATGATGGTGGTCGACAATGGTGATGATGGTGGTGATAGTGGTGATGATGATGGTGGTGACAACGGTGATGATGATGACACTGATGGTGGTGATGATGAGGACATTATGATGGTGATGGTGGTGATGATGGTGGTGATGGTAGTGATAGTGGTGATGGTGGTGGTGACAGTGATGATGATGATGATGGTGGTGATGATGGTGGTGGTGATGATGGTGGTGGTGATGATGGTGGTGGTGACAACGGTGATGATGGTGGTGATGATGGTGGTGGTGACAACGGTGATGATGATGACACTGATGGTGGTGATGAGGAGGACATTATGATGGTGATGGTGGTGACGATGACAATGGCAATGACAGTAAGGGATAGCCACACAGCCGCTCACCCCGTACAGTGCAACGTCCCATGTCCTGCCACCACGTCAGCCTTTCCTAGGCGTCAGTGTGCTGACTGAGCCGACCCGGCCTGTGTGCTGTCGTTCGCCGGTTTGCAGGGCAGCCCAGGCCCGGGGATGTTAGCTAACCTGCCCGAGTCCCGTCGCTGCTAAGGCTCAGGCCGGGCCAGCGCTCGCCCCCAAGAGCCTCAGGAAGTCAGCGGGCGGTCATTAGTGTCCGCGCCCCTGGCAGCGTTAGGGCAGCCTTAAGGGCTTTCTCCTGGGGGGCGAAACGGAGAAACCCGTGGGCGCTGACCCGGGCCTCCCGCCGTCACCCCGCGCTCCTCCCCTCCGCGAGGACAGGTCCTCGCCAACCTGGACCGTCACCTGAAGCAGTCCGAGTACTTCCGCTTCCTCTGGTTCCCGCACAGCGAGCACGTCAGCGTCATCTACCAGGATCACACCCACAAGGTGCGGGCGCAGCCTGGCCTTGCCCAGCCCGCGGCCTCCAGACCCGCGACGGTCGGTCGG
>RJWH01011942.1:0-10291 GCA_004363575.1 Solenodon paradoxus | reverse complement strand
GCTGCCAGCAACTCCTGGCCCAGAAGGAGAAAATTGGAGACAGAAAGAACAGGAGCATAAAGGTGCTGCGCACCCACTGCACACTTGGGGGCTTAGGACCCCTGGGAATTGGGATCCAGTGGCTAAGATCCTGGAAGAACATCCTTGGAAAGGACTTAACCTGATGCTTTAGTGAATACAAGGGACACAAGCTCAGACAGCAGACTCAAGTCACATAGACCCAGCCAGCAGAGTTCAACCAACAAAATAAGTCTACCTCCCACCCACCATCAGGTGGCAAAACTACATGCTCACAGATGACCACTACGCTCCAACCCCACACTGTCCTCGACCCAGCAACCAGTGTCATTCCCTGACACAGCAAGACACACTACAGAATCCTGTAAGACTCCGAGCTAACATCGAATCCACAAGAGCAGGAACAGCTATACTCATATCAGATAAGGTAGTCTTTCAACCAAAGAAAATTTAAAAAGGATAAAGATGGACATTTTATAACGATAAAGGGATCAAACAACAAAAATACTTAACACTTATTAACATTTATGCACCCAATAAAGGAATACTCAAATATAATAACCAAATATTAACAGATGTAAATAAGAATACTGACAACAAAAAAATAATAGTAGGGAACTTCAATATGCCTCTTTCAGAAATAGACAGATCATCCAGAGAATCAACAAAGAAACAAGATCTTTAAATGACAAACTAGAATTGCTGGACCTAATAGGCATATATAGAGTACTTCACCCAAAAACTATAGACTACACATTCTTCCCAAGTGCTCATGGAACATTCTCAAGGAAAGACCATATTTATGGACACAAAACAAGTCTCATAAAGTGTTCAAAGATTGAAATCATATCTAGCATCTTTTCAGGTCACAGTGGCATCAAACTAGAGATCAACCAAAAGGAGAAAGAGAGGAAAACCGCAAGAGTGGAGAACAAACAACGTATTGTTGAGCCAACAATGGGTAAAAGAGGAAATTAAGGAAGAAATTTAAAAATATGTGGAATCAAATGAAAATTAAGAAATGACATCAGAATCTATAGGATGCAGCAAAAGCAGTAACGAGAAGGAAACTTATAGTGACACAATCCTACCTCAGAAAACAAGAAGAATCATAAATAAAAACCTAAGCCTTCACGTAAAGAAACCAGAAAAACAGAAGCCTAAATCCAATAAAATAGAAGGAAAAGAATAAATATGAGGTCAGAAATCAATGAAACGAGACCATTACCTAACACCATACACAAAATTTAATTCAAAGACCTAGACATTAGACCAGAAACAATCAAACACAGAGAAGACAAAGAAGGCAAAACATTATTAGACATAGACATTGTTGGAATTAAGAATTATCTGGAAATAAATGAAAATTCAGAGACGAGCTACCAGAACATATTTTGAATGTGGCAAAAGCTTTTCTGAGAGGAAAATTAATAGCCATACAGATGCACATCAAATGCTAGCAGAGTCCAAATTACAGATCTAACTACACATCTGAGGGAACCAGAAAAGGAAGCACAGTCAAAACCACAAATCAACAGAAGAAAGGATATAATAAAAAGTTGAGCATAAACAAATGAAACTGAAAACAAAAAAAATGATTCAAATCATCAATTAATCCAAGCTAGATCTTTGAAAAAATACACAAAATTTATACCCCACCCCCACCTCAGCTAGACTCACTAAGGAAAAAAAAAAAATGAAAGCACTAATAACAAAAAATCAGAAATGAATGAGGGGAGACTACTATTGACATCACAGAAATACAAAGGATCATGAGAGACAACGGTGAGCATGTATATGGTAACAGACTTGTCAATCATGAAGAAAAGGACAGATGTCTTGACTCCACAACTTCCCCAAACTGAACAAGGACAGACAACTTAAACAGACTACTCACAAGACCAGAAAAAGAAGCAGTTAAAATTAAAAAAAAAAAAAAAAAAAAGAGCCCAGGTTCAGATGGTTTCACTCGTGAATTCTACCAAACATTCAAAGAAGAGCAAACCCCCATCCTCCTTAAACTCTTCCACAAAATCTAAGAGAAGGGAAAAGTCTCAAATATATTCTATGAAGCCAATATCACCCTGATACCAAAATTAGACAAAGCACCAAAAAGAGGACTACAGGGCAATATCAATGATGAATATAGATGCAAAATTCCTCAGGAAAACCCTGGCAAATAGAATTCAACAGCACATCAAAAAAGTTATACACCATGATCAAGTGGAATTTATTCCAGATCACAAGGATGGTTCAACATGTGCAAATCCATACACACTCATTCACGATAAAAAAAAAATAAAAACTCTCACCAAAATAGGAATAGATGGTACATATCTCAACATAACAAAAGCAATATATGACAAACTAACAAAAAAAAAATCATAATTAATGGTGATAAACTGAGAGCCTTTCCCCTGTGACCTGGAACAAAACAAGCTGCCCACAATCACTACTATTTAACATAGTTCTAAAAGTCTTGGCCAGAGCAATAAAACAAGAAAGGGACATTAAAGTAATCCAAATTGGAAAAGAAGAAATAAAACAATCATTATTTATAAATGATATATTATACCGAGAAAATCCTAAACGCTCTATGAAAACACTCCCTAAAGCAATAAAGACAGCAAAGTGACAGGATATAAAATCAACACACAAAAATAAGTAGCATTCCCATATGCAAACCATGGAGTAGAGGAAAAAGAAATCCCATTCACAATGACACCAAGAAAGGTCAAATTCCTGGGAATAAATTTAACAAAGGAATCAAAAGACAGGTGAAAAAAAATAATAAATGGAAAGAAGAAACTAGATTGCTCATTATCACCATACAAAACGTTAATTCAAAATGAATCAAAGACCTGGACATAAATATCGAAACCATAAAATAATTAAAAGAAAATGAGAGGAAAACACTCCATGACCTCATCCTCAAAAAGTCGTTGCAAAAGGAAGAGCTACAGCAAAAGAAACCACAGGAAAGTTAAACAATTGGGACTACATCAAACTGAAAAGTTTCTGCACAGCAAAGAAAACCACCACTAAAACCAAAGACATCCAATGGAATTGGAGAAGATATTCACACAATATACATCTGATAAGAGCTTAATCTACAAAATATATAAAGAACTCATCCACCGCAATACAAAAGAGTTACTCAAAGGAACTAGACACCTATCTAAAGATACACAGATGGCCTATAAACACATAAGAAATGCTCTACATCACGCATCATCAGAAATTCAAGAAAAACTACAGTGAGATTCCATCTCACAGCAATGAGAATGGTCTATATCAAGAAGACTGGAAACGCAGGTGTTGGAGGGATGTGACAAAAAAGGAACCTTCCTACACTGTTGTTGATAATACAAACTGGTATAACGTCTTTGGAAAACAGTATGAATATCCCTCAAACAAATAAAGATGGATCTACCATTTAACCCAGTAATCCCATTCCTGGGCTTATACTCAGAGGATACAAAAACCAGAAGCAGAAAACATATCTGTACCCCTATGTTCCTAGCAGCATGGTTCATAATAGCCAGAACCTGGACACAAACTAAATGTCCATCAACAGATGACTGAATAAAGAAGCTATGGTATATATACTCAGGGGAATTCTGCATGACTTTTAAAAAGATGAAATTCACATGCCCTGATGGAGCACCAGATAGATCAATCACCCAAATTAGCAGGCCAAATATCCCTGAGTTCGAGTCCCAAGCCCAGGAAAACACAACCAGTATGAACAAGTAAATAAAAATTAAGAAATGAAAATATGTTTCTTCCTCCTCTCTCCTCCAGCCTGCCTGGCTATGCACCTTCATTTTTGCCCATGATTTTCCTTTTAAAAATATCAAATTGTGTTCTTTGCAAAAATGTGGATCAAACTGGAGGGGATCCTATTAACAGAAATAAAAATACAGATGGTGTCGCTCATATGTGGAATATAATTAAATGAAACAAGCGAACATATAAATCCCAACAAAAATAACAGGACACAGGACTGTGATTCCAGGAAGGAAACGAAGTGGGATACAGTGGTGGCAAAGAACACTGTAACTTTGGTGGTTTGTGGGGTGTGAAATATACATTGAGAAGCAATTTCAATATCCTAAATAAATATAACATTGTGAAGTAAAGAAACATTAATTTTTTAAAAAGAGGAGGAAAAAGAAATAGAATGATAGACACACCCTAGTGGCCTAGCAGTTTAGTCCACTGGGTGCAGTCCACATTCAACCAAGGCTCCCCAGTTCAACACCTGGGGCCCAGGTGAAAAATCAAGATGAATAAGTACATAAAATACTTCTTCATCCTCTCTTCCTGCCCACCTACCTAGCTGACTTCTTTCCTGCCCATACCTTTCCTTTAAGAAAAAATAACGAAGAAATGGAAAGATATTTCAGTTCATAGACTGGAAGGAATAATATCACTATGATTTATGCCATCTGAGCAAAATAGCAACAGCATTAGCCATAGAAATAAAACCAAAAAAAATCATGAAATTTATATGAAACCAAGAAAAGACTCTGAATAGTCAAAACAACAATGAGAAAAAATAAATAATAAATTAAAAAATAAATGTGTTGTGCTCCCAGACTTCAAACTATGTTACAAAACTTAGTAATGAAATGAGCATGGTCTAGGAATAAAAAACAGATGCACAGATCACGAGAACATAATTGAGAGGCCTAAAATCAAACCCTACATATATGAACAAAACAATTTATGGCAAGGAGACAAGCGCATACAGTGAAACGAGGAAAGTCTCTGGAAACCACGGTGGTCACGCAGACATTACGGGGTTAGACGACGGTAGGGGCCAGGGAACTGGGCAATGACATCCAGATACCCTTCGGTCCAGTCAACGCAGCCAGCGCGATGTAGAGGTCATATACTTCCTAGCACTTCTGGTCGAGAAAAACAAATAATGCTCAGACCCATCGGGATGTCCAGCCAGAAAATAGGAAAGAAAATTTATTAGGGAAAGAATGTGGATTCTGGCAGTTGCAATGAACAGGAGAAAACGGAGGAAGTGTAGAGGGGACATGAAGATGAACCAGTGACCTCTGTCACGCTGTAGTAACACCATCTCCACAAAATCTGAGTAAACATAACTGGGCTAAGAGGAACAATGAGAAAAACGAAGAGGGGAAGAAAGAATCAAAAGATGGCACCACCTTATGGTTCAGGTTGAGGAGACGCTGGGTTGTGGACCATATAAAGCCCAAGGGTTCACAACCAGGGGCAGGGCTGGGGCAGGGAGGAAAGGCCAAAATAAACAACCAACTAAACAAAAATGCTTCTTCTGTCATACTCTACCTTCCTTCCTCTCTTTAAAAAAATATTAAGGTGTGCCATAGTGGGCTAGTGAATAACTCCACTGGACACAGTCCCCATGCATCCCCAGGACCCAGGTTTCAGACCAGGAGCCAGGGAAACAATCAAGATGAACAACTAAATTAAATAAAGACCTCTTTCTTACTTCTCTCTTTTCCTTCCTACCCATCTCTGCTGACCTCCATCACCACCTACACTATTTCTTAAAAACTAAATTGAAATATTTTAAAAAGGAAGGCAAACAAAACATTGGAAAACTTAATTATCCTCTTTTACATGTGAAAATTAATCTCCCTGGGTCCCCTTTTCCCAGGGCTCAATGCTCCCTCTGACAGTCACACTGCAGTGTTCTTGTCTGCTTTTCAGAAGATAGACTTAGTCAAGAAAATGCATGAACATCAGGTGTGTCCGAGTGAGTTGATGTAGGTATGACACGAGGACATCAGCAGAAATGGTGGTGAAAAGGAAAAATAATGACCGCCACATTAGTAACTATAGTAATGGGTTAAGGTCGACTCGCAGGGGTCCTTGTTAGACTATTTTGGATCTTAAATGTTGTGGACAGAGGTAGACATAAAAGCTGTTAAAACAATCAACTGAAATGACTACAAGTCCTTCATATGAATCTCCTTCCACAGCTGGAGACAGAGGGACAGAAAGCAAGTTATGCTAAAGGACCTGCAAGTCCTATGGAGCTGAGAGAGGCTTAGAACACAATTCCAGATGCCACTGCCTGAGCAGAACTGCAGAAGGACCTGCTCTGTCCTCTCGGTCCTGAGAAGAGTTCCTGAGAGGCAGCTGCTTCAGACTCACAGGGCCAGACCCAGGATAAGAAAGGAAAGGATCTCTAAGGAAGCCAGGAGTTTCTGGAAGAGACTGAATCCTGATGTTCCTGTACAACCCTATACACCTCCAAGTCTCATCACACCTCAGGCATCTTCCTTCTAGATAAGCAGGGAAAGCTCTGTCTCCAAAACCAAGAACTGACTGACACCTGCTACTAGAGGTGCAGTGAATTGCTTCTGGCATCACAACAACCACACCCTGTGTTATTCTAATAGACTCTGGTAGGTGGTTTGGGAAGTAATGAGATCCCCAGGTCATCCCTTAGAAATTTTGGGACTAGCTAAGGTAATATTTTCTGTTCTATTGAAAAACAGGAAGAAGGCACCAGGGTCTCCAGAGAAGTCAGACCCGGGGAAGGGAAGAAAGAGTACAGAATAGTCTCCTGTCACGATTGTATTTCTAGAAGTGGTAATTGACCCTCATGGGGCAGGCAAACACAATTCATGCCCCAGAGGCTCTGCTTAAATCCCTCCACCCTCCAGCAAACACTGAGAATCTTCACCTGGTTTCTGCTCCTTCATTCCCTGATGGTTATTGTAAAGGAGACCCCGCTCCTCTGCAGGAAGATCAGACTCTGTCAGAGAAAATCCAGGTTTGGATTCCCCTCTTGTCCATGGAAGGAGAGGATGTAATACTTAGAGGAGAAAGTAAACATGTAAGAGTTGAAAAAACTACTAACCTCTAAATAAGGTTCCCTTTGACTTTGCTTCAGTGGTCTATTATTGAACTAACAATTCCTAAGTATTATATGTGTCAGGCCCTAGACAAGGCACATTCATGTTATTACATTCAGAATCCTCAACTATTTATCACAAGTGTTATTGTGCCCATTAACAGGTGAGGGAAACTGGGAAATAGTTTATATAATTGACTTGACAAGGTTTCCACAGTTAGTGAAGTATGAGTTATGATTCAACCCTTAGCCTACTTAATCAAAATCCTTCGCTTTTCTGCATGCCTTGACTGACTACTACTTTTTATACATTGCAAAGTTGCTCTTATTTTCAAGGTCTTTGAGACATGAATTTGCAGAAAATCTCCTGTACAGACCATATGAGACAGATGAACATGCTGTTGTGAAAGCAGTACAATAACACTGCCATACCACAGTCCTTCTTGGTCTAGACTTGAGAAAATGTTAAATATCAGAGACGTCTTTCTCTCATCATGTATTTTTTGCCAGGACCTGATTCCAAACTTTCAAGATATAACTGGGATCAAACTACAGTTTGTTTGATTTGGTTAATACTTAGTGCCAGCGTCCTGTATACATTAACCAGTTTTTCACCATCATATCAATATTCACACTCCCTTTCCCACAAAATCTGTTGCTGAATCAGGAATCAACTGCCCTTTTGGACAGTTCTAGCTTAGCCATGTGCCAAGGAAACACAACTGTTGTTCTAATACAGAGGAACAAAGTAATAAAAGGTAGATAACAATACGCTCTGCCAGAAATATCTTTTTTTCAACCCCTTAATGTAGTTACATAAAAACATGAAATGGTGATGCCACATGGAGAATCATTATTCACACACTTCTTGTGTTCTAGGGCAGCTTTATCAGACTCTCCAAGTGGGATAATTGTCCTGAGAGGGAGCTGGCTTGACTCTTTGGTTTCATGTATAAGTGACAAATTGTCCAAATGATATTTTCACCTGACAGTAAGTATAACTAAAATATCACCTCAAGATCTATAGAATCTTTAAATCATGTATACTTGAGGTATACTTGGAAATAGAGCAAACATTTTATAATGAAATGTGATTTAAAATCATATAATCCTACTCCCCTTCCACATAAAAGGAAATCACTTACAGAGATTTAAAGACTCCACCAGAATGACTAAGTAACTTTGTTGTGATACCAAATGTAGAATTTCAATCCCGCTCTCCTACTATAATATCCAGAGTTTGAGACCCATCATTACCTTTAGCAACTGAAAGGAAATCATCTGGATAAGACAAGTTCCACCACCCAGAATCCTCAGTCTCCCATTGCTTCCTCTGAAAGGAATTCCTCTCGAGTCTTGGCCAACACTCATCTCCTAAAAGTTCATCTCACAGGCTCTATGAAGCTCAGTAAAGTCATTGGTAAACATCTACCTACATTAGCTATGTCTGTAATAGCACAGACATCTACTTATTTACCAAACCTTTATAAGATACCTACCATCTGTCTCAGAGAGTGTTGGGCATTGTGGATAAAGAGTGAACCCGAAGGACAGCAGGCAAAGGCCTGAGTCAGAAAAGTACTTGACTGCTTAAGAAACTGAAAAAAGAACCGTTAATGTATATTACTGAAGTGTTGCATGGAGGAGGGAAGGTGTGCATGCATGAGTGTGCATATTTGTGTGAGTAATGGCTATGGAAACTCATTTCTGTAATTTAGCTGGCAGCCTGGATCCAGTAGGTCTGTTTCCTCAGCAAAAGAACAAACTGGTGCCAGCTGCGGACCTCTGGAGTTCCCACTCCCTTTCTAAAGGGGCCATGTTCTTGACCAAAGAACTTTTATTGTTGCCCAGTCAAGTGTAGAGTCCTTGCTTTCTTGTTCCAGAGGCACACAGAATGAGCCAAATTTGACCTTGTATCTGTTTTTGTACGTATGGTCAGCAATTAGTGATTGCTTTTACATTTTTTTATTTAAATTTAAAAATCAATGGAAGAATAACATGATACATGAAAGTAATATGAGATGCAAATTCCAGTGGATATAAACTTTCATTGAAATAGTCACATGCATTAATTTAGGTAGTGCCTATGGCTTGTTCAGACTGCAACAGCAGAAGTGTGTGTTTGTGACAGAAACCATATGGCCAGCAAGTCTAAAATATTTAAGAAAAATTTTGCCAACCCTTGATATACACAAGCAGAAGTGGGTTCCCCTCCATTGATTTGCCGCCTTGTGTGTGTGGTCCAAACTCTTACACCTCTCCATAGAACAGGAGAGTAGAAGGGATGATATGCAGCCTGCCATCCTTCTACTAGTTGAAACCCACTTTGTATCTGCAGTGCTTATGTTAGTGGAAAATGTAGACTTGGAAAATTCATAGCTCTTTTCAGTTAGGGCAGACCTGTTTCAGCATGACCAGAGAAGAATTCTTTCACTCTGGTCTACCTGCTGTGGATGGCTGAAATTGCTACTTTAACACAACAGAAACTCAGGTTAATTTTCTCTAGTTTGAGCATTACATGTGAAATTGTCATATTATATTAAATTAATAAACTAGTTAGTATTTGAAATGAGTCTCATTTCTACAATCACATGGAAGAAGGAATTCAGAGAGTTTTCTGGGTTCGGTTAATGTGTCTACCACAGCTAATGTCACCTTTTTAAAAAATGGAAGAAATTCCATTTTTGTGAGGATCGATACTTTATTAGGTGTAAAGTCTAATATAATCTTCAAACACCTCTACAACACTCTCAAAAGTTCATCAATTCTCACCAAAAGTTTCCTTGCACCCACATTGAAAATAAGAAAGTAACCAAGGTCAATATTTCAGTTTAAAAGAAAAAAGCAACAATTGATATATACATATATTTATCTTTATTTTTAAGGAAAGGTACAGGCAGGAATGAAGGCAAGTAGGGAGGGTGGCAGGCAGGAAGAGAGAGAAGGGAAAAGCTTTTTTATTTAGTTTTTACACTGGTTGCTTTCCTACGGACCCAGACCTAAACCCAGGGTTATATGGCTTGAGCTCCTTCAAAGACAACTGACCTAACTATGATTCCATCAGGACATGCCATATCCTTCTTTCCTTCCCAAGATGGTTTGAATATAAACCTGGTTCCAGATATGACTATATACATCTTTCAATATTTGACAATCTTTTCACAGCTCACAGACACATGAAAGTCTCCAGCAACACCTCCAGCACCATCTCCGGCTTCATCCTCCTGGGCTTCCCCTGCCCCCCAGAGGGACAGATCCTCCTCTTCCTGCTCTTCTCTACTGTCTACCTCCTGACCCTCATGGGCAATGGTTCTATCGTCTGCGCTGTGCGCTGGGACCAGAGACTCCACACACCCATGTACATCCTGCTCGCCAACTTCTCCTTCCTGGAGATCTGGTATGTCACCTCCA
>RJWH01011941.1:0-10292 GCA_004363575.1 Solenodon paradoxus | reverse complement strand
GAGAGAGAGAGAGAGAGAGAGCGCGAGAGCGAGAGAGCAAGAGAGAGAGAGAGAGAGAGAGAGAGAGAGAGAGAGAGAACGCTACTCTAAACAACTATGGACTCTTAGAGATGAGAGACAAAAAGGCAAATCAGGGGGTACCAAAATGATGGGGGAGGGGTGGGGGAAATGGGATGAAGAGAATTAACTGTAAATGAAGGGAAGAAAAAAGGGGGAGATATTAGTAAATCTATGTAATTTGCAAATGTAAAAATACCACTATGTATACCTCAAAACAAGTCATTGCCAAAAATACAGTATCCCTTCAATAATAATAAACAATAACATTAAAAAATAAAACAAAACAAACCTTCTGAGCATCTCCGTGACCTCATATATTTTCTCTTACATCTGATATAGATGGATTGTTTACTGTTCGTGTGACAGGGTGAGTGGGATGTTTGTTTGCTTTTCAAAATGTCTGAGGGGCATCAGCTTTCAAAGTCCATTATTCAGCACAGACAGAGCAGGAGTTTTCAATCCTAATTCTCAGTGCTCCTGTCCCCCACATCTTCTCTTGCCCACCAACTCTCAGGTTCAGAAAACACCTCAGTATATTATGTTTGGCTGAAATATTTTGAGTTCTTTCCTACACACATACACATACCATCTAGATGTATCTAGGAGACTATTTTCACAAAACTCTAACTCTCTGCTCAACTTTGTATTGATATTTTGGGATGAGTGATGAGCAAAATGTCTTCAGTGGTTTGAAACTGTGAGAGTGTATTTACATCCATTCATCTCTAAGCATGGCCTAGTAATTTTGATGAAAAGAACTCTCAACTCCAAAAACTTTCAAAATATAGACAGGATAAAAGAGAGAAGAACCAAGAGGAATGAGACAGGAGAGGGTTTTGATGAGAGTTCAAAGAAAGAGTTTGAGGAAAGATTCAGAATAGGCTCGAAAAGGAGTGGTATTAAAAGCATGCATATGTTTAATATTTAGTGCATTGTTTGTTCCTATGAGCAGTCTAATAAATCTCCCTTAGAGTGATTACTAAATATGTCAAGAGAAAAAGACTGCCAAATAAGATGGTGTAAAGCCCCAGGGCTGAACCCAGTTGCAGGGGGACATTTTCCACCCATTCTCTAAGGTGACCCGGACCCACTGTGTCCTGCTGCGTGGGGAGTTGTCAACTAGTTAGTTACCTGCCAACTTACCCCTTAGAAAGCCCTTAGAAAAGCCCTTCGACCTTAGCCCTAAAAAATCAGACATCGTGTTAACCCCTGAACCACCAGGTCATAGGCTTGGAAAATGAGAGCCCTATTGAAGTTTGAGAGGGAAGGTTTCTTAACCCAACACCAGAGCTACTGTGAGATGCAGCTGCTTTGAATTTCTGATGGGGAGGTGGGTAGAACATGTGTCATTCTTGCTTCTGAGTGGCAGGGAAATGCTGAGTGTCCAAGCAGCCAGAGAGGGGCTGTTGGCTGAGGTGACCCCCTGGCGGAGGGAGTCAATGGGATTCTATGGTGGGATGAAAGGTCAGAGGATGGGAATTGATATGGGAAAATAGAACAGAGATTCCCTTTTGTGACTTCTGAAATTAGTTCAGTTCTTTTGTTCTTATGACTATACATCAAGCACACACGAAATCCACTCTTGGCTGTCTAAATAGCCCGGGCTGACACACTGGATGTGCTTCCTGGATATCTTATTTGTACAGGATTTTAGAATGTCCTGATTTACTTTTCTAAAGGAGCCCTACTTAGGATAGTACAGACATCAATCGATGGTCTTAGATGTATATTCACAGGGGAAAGGTAAAGCAGAGATGGAAGTTCAGACAACCCACAAAATGGCGACCTCAAACCACACTGCCTTATTATTGAGCTACATAAGATAGCCCTTCTCAGTAAAAAAGGGGAAAATAATGGTCATGATTTTACTATGGTTTAGTCTGAATCTGTCAAATGAATCAGTATATAATCTATGTTTCTATAACTATATGATGGTTCACTCAACATATATTCAATAATTGCTCATCGAATCTACTGTGTTGTCGGTAATAGGATAATTTCCCTGAATTTACCATGTTCACATTCACACATGGAAAAATCATGCAAGATATACAGTGTCCAAAACAAAGAGAAGATCATAACAGTATATAACAACAAGTGTGTTGTACTAATAAAGCCCAACCCCATGTCAATCTAGATAGAAATATTTTTATTACTATTGTCCTTGCTACCAAAGAGGCCAGGAATGAATGTTAAATTGACATTCATTCTAAGGCTTTGAACATATCATTTAAATTGTTAGCTTCTTTGCTTTCCTCACCATTCAGGTTAAGAATGATAACAGTAACAGTAACAAGTATGTGAAATACTTTCTAAACAGTTTTTTAAATTTATTCAGTACAAAACTCTATGGAAATGCTTAAATCACTAGCACCATTTTTATAGCTGTAGGAATGTCAACGACTAGGGAATGTCAACAACTCACCTAAGATGACTGAATGATAAAGGACAAAGGCAGGCTTCTGCAATCAGGCCTTACTCCACAGCAGGGCCCTCAGACCTGGACCAACACAACATTAGCAGTGAGGATGAAGGGGCCTTGGGGAAGAATAAAGAATTGTCAGCCCACCTGATTCAAATGATCACTCATGGATATGATTGAGCTGTGGGATGCCCACACTTGGGGATCTGGGGTCCAAAAAGAGAGACCAGAAATAAGCCAAACAGCTGAACGTCATCTTCAGATGACAACATCACACATCAGTACCAAAAGATAATGAGAGGGATTGGTTTTGAGTCTGCTGACTTCTCTTATCCTCCATCTAGACTCCATAGTTGCCAAACTAAACATCTCAAAGACAAGCGTACCATGAAATAAAAGGCTGTGGGGTCACAATGGGATCCACAGTAATAGAAGCTTGGGCTTCACGTTTGCGTTTGGCTTCTGCTACCTTGTCAGCATGTCAGAGACCCTAGGAATGTCACTGTGCTTCGTCAGGTCTCATATTTTTCAGTAAATAAGGATGTTGGTCTAGCTAATCTTTATAGACAAACCGTTTTGGTTCTATGACATAATTCTAAGATGACTGACATCCACAGACTATACAATCAGATCCTGGGCGAGAAAGTTAATTTAATCAGTTTCATTTTGAGATTTATTACAGAGGTTTGAAGTATGCTTTTCCAACACACTGAAGTTCTTTTTAGGTCAATGACAGATCTGATAGTAGATGAAATTCAGAAAGAAAAACCACAGGGTGGGGAAAATAGATTTACTGGGAAAAACAGAAGATTCCCATCTTGGAGTGATTTCCCGCTCTGGGGAGCACTGGCTCTTATAATCCCCTTCTGCCAGAGCCTGGGACGAAGCCAATGTGGGCTGCCGGTCACGACAGGCCAGAGTCTAATTTCCTTTCTGCCTCTCCTTGGCACACTCAGATCTTCCTCAGAAGACAGCAGGGCACCTTGTGGAAGAGAGGACACAGGGACCTGGGAGGAAGAAGTCTCGGCTCCGGAGTGGTGATTAACGTAGGAAAAATACCTGTGGACTCAGAGGACCTTTCCCAGTACCTTTCAGCCACTTGTATATTTGTTTCCTGCTGAAAAGGGGCACAGGGAAGGCAGGAAGCCATGCTACCAGGCAGTTAGTAGCTCGAGGAGCAGCCTGACGCATCCCCCAGTAACGTCACCCTGGAAGCAAGACTTGGAGCAGGCAAGGTGCCCCAGCTCTCCCAGCGGGATGGGGTTCGAGCCTCCCCCATGGGAGTTAGCCTGAAGGGACTGCCTTTATTAGCTGCCACCCCTCCCTTGTCTCACCTTATCACCCCAGCCTTCTGCCACCCTTAAATACACTGCAAACATGAAAACAATTGAAAAAGGGGAGGCTGTTTTCCTTTTCTACCTATTTCACTGGCCCCCACATTATTATATTCAAAATTACACTACATCTAAATTGCTTCAAAAATGCTTTCAAGGAATATTTGGTTTTCACCCCTAAATGAAATGCTTTCTTCACTGACTTCCTCTAAACTCCAGGTCTCGATCTGGGTCTGTTTTCTGCAACTAGAAATGGGTAGAAACTGACTGCAAGGTATCCTCACGCAGGACACGAGGAAACACCTTGACGTGGATGGATCTGGTCTCTGTAGTTCATCAATTCCGCGAGCTCCCTGGGTGTTATGTTCTGTCTTTGCATGATCTCACTCTCACCCACTCTCTTTCCTCTTCTTTTAATAGAAATGCATTACATCAGAACACCAGAAGTCGCAAGTTGGGGATTGTTAACCATGATTCATTTGTAGTGCAGCCAAAAGCAAGTTAGTCATCCCTTAATAAGTGAACAGAAATATCATTTTGCCTTTGAAACATTACATGTTCAGAGGACACCACATTTAAGTGGTGGATGTAGTCAAACAAGCGACTCTATCCACGTTTCCTCCACACACGTGTGCCTGCTATCACGCTGACATGCTCCAGTGACAAAAGACAAATGGTTCCCTCTGTTAGTCTTGTAGTACCAGTGAATGTCTAGGGGAGTGGGATGCTTTTGTTTTTCTCCTACTTTACCAGGGGATAAACATGCTTATTCGGCTGTTGACACTAAAAAGCAGCCTAGACAGCCCCCCATTGTGTATCTCCAAGCAGGCTATTTGTCTTTGCAGTCTTGGCCAAAACAAAAACTGAAAAACCAAAACCAAAAAAAGATGAAGCTTTAGATATGAGTTAAATAAATCTAAGATTTTAGGGAAAATAATGATGATGAAGGAAAATGTAACTACAATATCTCATTTCAATTTTAACATTCCATGATGGTTTGGATGAGAAACACAGTGTATTGAAACTTATTTCCATAGTCTAGGAGAAAGCTTTACTTGGTCTTTAAATTAAAAAAAATTCCTTGGGGAGACAGACCCAAGATGGCTGACTAGCAAGATCTTGAGCTCATGTCCTTTCTCCAGACGCAACAAAATTATATCTGGATACAAAGTCCAGCCTTCCAAAATGAGCTGATGATTGGGAGACCAGCATCTCCACAAAAAAGTGATAGAAAATTGTGGTAAGGGTGGGAAAAGCTGAGACACGGTCCCACCAGGATCACTACCCAGGCACTGTGACCCAAGGTCGTAAGGGACACCAGTGATAAGAGTCTCTTCCCAGGGACTGAAGGGCTTACTCCACATAGGGTGCCTCAGCATCTAGGAACTGCTCCCTAGAGGGGAGTATGCACATCCTGGTGTGGAAAAGAGGGGGCTTTCCACTGGGAGAGGAATGGGACTTTGGGGAGGAAAGGATACGACACAGGACAGTGAGCAGTGGGATGAATAAGAAGGACATAGAACCTGCTAGTGAACAGAGACACTATTGGGTATCTTCTCAAACTCTTTTTTGCATGGCACTAGCATATCTAAGTTAGGGTCAGCACTGGTGGAATCTATATCGAAGTGGGTCAGCTGTCAAAATCCCCACTGTTCTGCCATTAGCATGTCATAGGACAGTTTGTTCTCCTGGTTCTTGTTCTTGGGGCTACCAGGATAGCAGTCACCTAGGAGAGCAGCAGGCAGCCAGAGCCTGCAACTACAACATAAATAAAGCTCAGTTTGTGAAGCTTCCAGCTCTGCTGCAATAGCTCTCTCAGGGAGGCTCACAGAGAGAAACAGCTGCCCCTCCCAGGTACTGCTGACCCATCTACTTGCCTGCAGCCTAAAGCCTCCAGGCCCTGACAGCTAGAGATGCTGCACCAGACCTCTATTCTGCAACCTGAAATCCTATCACAAGACTATGATATCAAGGTAAGGATAAAAAGCCTTTAGCTTAACCCATAGAAATAAACACAGGGTATCAAAAAAGGGAAGAAGGAAGAATAGAGAAATTTACTTCAAATGATGTATTAAAAATCCCGGAGAAAAATCCTAATGCAGCAGAATTAAGTAAACTACATGAAGAAGATTTCAAAGCAACAGTCTTGATGATTCTTATTGAAATTAGGAAAACAATGGAGAAACAAAATAAGCCCTGCAACGAAGAAAGTTATGAGAAAGTTCCAAACAGAATCCACAGAGGTTAAAGAACACAAGAATTGAACTGAACGCAACAGAAGGGCTGAACAGTAGATAGGAAGAAGCTTCTAATTAAATCAGTCTGCTAGAAGATAGGGCAGTGGGAAGTACCTAAACAAACCAGCAAAGACAGAAAGAATAAAATGAAATGAATGCAGCATAAGAGATTTTTGGGATAACGTCGTAAGGAACAACATTCATATCATAGACATTCCAGAAGGAGAAGAGAGAAAGGGACAGAAACCTTCACAAAAGAAATAATAGCTGAGAAAAGAACCTGAGGAAAGAAACAGATCTCCAGATCCAGGAAGCTCAGAGTTCCAAACAAAAGACACCCAAACAGATACACCAACAGACACCATCATTAGAATGACAAAAACCAACGAAAGTGAATATTTTGAGCAACCAGAGAAAAACAAGTTACAAGGGAGCCCCATTAGATTGTGTGGATTTCTCAGCAGAAACTTTGCAGGTTAGAAGGGAATGGTATATTTAAAGTGCTGAAATAAAAACACTAGCAACCAAGATATTCTATCCTGCTAGGTTATTGCTTAGAATTGAAGGACCCATAAAGAACTTTCCAGAAAAACAAAATTTAAAGGAATTCATCACCACTAAACCAGTCTTCCAAGAAAAACTAAAGGGATTTCCATAAAATGAATGAAAGCCCACTTAGAAACAGCAAGACACCAAAAATATAAAATGTAGAGAGGAGAGTAAATATGTGAACTGTTAGAATGAACCTGAAACTACCTTGCTTTCAATTTAAAATAGTTTATAAGCCAAACAATGAGGTATTATATCTTACTGTGAGAACGGTTATTATCCAAAAGACTAGAATTAACACGTGTTATGGAAGATGCAGAGAAAACGAAACATTATGCTCTGTTTGTGGGAGTGTAATTGGTGCAGCCATTATGAAAATTAGTATGGAGATTCCTCAAAAAATTTCATACAACTCCGTTATCCCACTTCTGGGTATTTACCTGAAAAACACAAAAACACAAATTTGAAGAGATATATGCACCTTTATGTTAATTGCAGTATTATTTACAATAGCCAACAACTGGAAGCAACCTAACTTGGCTGTTGACAGATGATGAGTGGATAAAGAGGATGTGTGATATGTGATATATATATATACATATATATATATATATCAAACAATGCACAATGGAATACTTTATAGTTACTTAAAAATAAAGATGAAATATTGCCATTGGAACATGATGGCTAGACTTAGAGGGAATCATACTTAGTGAGATAAATGAAGAGAAAGTCAAATATCACATATTTTCCCTCATGTGTAGTATATAGAAAACCCAAACAAACACATGAACCCAATCAAACCCAATAAAAAAAATAGGCTTTTAGATTGTAGGACAAATTAGTGGTTACCAGAAGAGTAAGGGGGGGGAGGGCAAGTAGGGTTAAAGGGGTCAGTTATGTGGGGATGTAGAGAACTGGACCGTAGTGATGAATTTAATCTATTACCTACAGTTAATTTGTTAACTTACAATGATGTATACCTTAAACCTATATATTATGGTAAAATGTTCCTTCAAAAATTTTAATTAAAAAATTCCTTGATGTCATGAAGACCCCTGGGAATCTATAAACTTTCTGATTAGCATGGTTACTTTTTATTCCTACTGTTCTCACTTGACTTTCATGATCAAGCTAAAATGCCAGTTGAGCAAGTTTTGGGGTGCTGCATAACCCTAAGCGGACAGGATTTCCGAGGAAATGGGAGAATGTCTAAGCTGATTAGTCAAGAGGCAAAGAGAAGTCCCAAACAGTCATATGCCTGGGAAACAGGCAACAGGTATCTTAAGATTGGTCAGAAGACCATAAATGTCTATGCAAGGGACAGGAAAAACAGGATACGAAGAAAGTCCAAGTCTAGAGATGGCCATGGAACTGAATAGGAAGACTCCTGGATCAGGAGTCAGAAGATTTCAGTTTAAGTCCTGGTGTCAGCACTTGCTGGCCACATGACTTAGAGACAGACGAAAAAAAAAAAAATGAACCTTTGAAAATACAGATCATGACACTTTCCTACTCTAAGTCAATGGTATCCTGTCACGCTGAGAGCAATAACCCAAGTTCTGACCAGAGCCAGTAAGATATTTCTTTATTCCTTTGCTCCTCTAGAGCACAGATTTCACCATGCTAAAGTGCTCATCTGTTTGGTCTACTACATCTCCATTACCCAGCCAGTTACATAACTCAGTAGCTGTGGAGTAGACATATGACCACAGTCATCTCATGAGTGAACGGATTGTAGCCTGTCCTATGGGCATGATGAAACCCTGTGAGGTGATGGATGTGCATGCACCTCGCAGACTCCAGAGGACTATACAATGTAAATGCAGTTATGATATGGCAGAAAATATGCATGGTATCCGTCTCCTCTGCAGTCTAGAGAGAATCCTAGAATTGATTCCTATTCTCCGGGAGCCCCTGGTCTTCTCTTTCCCAGGATTTGACAGCATCTTATGCTTTAATAGGAAGAACATTTCACTCCCAGGCAGCCTAGATCTGACTAAAAACAGTTTGGATATAAATAAGCCTGACCTCCTTGTCCCCAAGGTGGGATAACTGCAACTGGTGGTCTTCACTTTCCCAGAATTCTCCAGCAGGATTAGACTCCAGCTGCCCACAGGGTGACTGGCTTCATGATGTCCCTACAACTTATCTCCCTGCCCTGCCTCATATCACCATCTTCTTACCAGGGCTTCCCAGGACTGTCCTCCAGATGTACTACTTGCATGGACTCCTTGACTCTGGTTCAACTTTTCAGGACAATAGCTTTAGGCATGTCATCTCACTTTATTATCTGTAAAATGGGGATAAACTACCTCAAAGGCTCATTATGAGGTGCAAATAGGATGAGCATATAAAAGTGGTTGAACCATAAGAAATTGCTCTCTGTAGGTAAACACAAATGATTCTGTATTAGCAATTTTATGAGGTTCTTCAGTGAGAGCCTGATTTTTCTTCCCAGTCCCCTCCGTTCTAAGATCCATCAGAACTTGAGCTCCTCTCACAAGGTATCAGGCTATCAGACAATTTTTTCTTTCCAAGGGACAGTTTGGTGGTACCAGGACAGGCTTTGAGGGAAAAGACAATAGCTGGGAGTCAGGAAGGGTCTCACGTTCACTTGGTCCCTTTTCCACAGGCAAAGTCAAGACCGCACACTGTGGACTGGAGCCCCGGCGTGCAACTGGGATTCACACGCTAGCAGTTTCTGTTTATGAAGAAAATGCGCTGTAACCTACCCACCTGAGGTATGTGAACCTGCAAATAATAACAATGTTAAATCTACACAATGATGAACAACTGTCTCTGTCAGAGGAGCTCTTTGGTCATTGTTTTTCCTCTGGGTGATTTACTCAATTTTTAATGGGCACTGAGTTGGAGAACAATGACTAGTATAGCTGACACAACAAGAAAGAAGAAAACGTCCCCACTCATTACCTGGTAACGGCATTCCTGAATGAGGGGTCGTGAGCTTTACAGGAGTGCCTGCTTGATGTAATTCCTACAAAATGTGTGGTACCTGATAGTGCACCCCTACCCCCGAAATCCTTTTTTTTTTTCAGTTCTCAAGCAAACCATAGAATTCCAGGAGGGTCCCAGCCACCAACCTCATTTTCCAGATTTGAAAACAGTCCCATAGAGCACATGGTCAAGGCTGTGATAGCTTCTGCAGTTCTGCTCGCTAGGGCCTGGACCCTTCTGGGAGGTGCCAGTGTTGGCGCCTAGTTTGGTGTGGCGGAGACAGACTGCCTCGGCTCAAATACTAGCAATGGCACTTAGTAGGTGTGTGATCCTGGATATTAAACTGTTACTTAACAGGTCTCTTTGTGCCTCAGTTTCCTCATATGTGAAATGAGGACAATCACAGTACCTGTCTCATTAGGGTTATTGGAGAACAAGTAAGAAATGTAATATAAACTGCCTAATATAGTCTCTGACACACAGATGGTTTCCAGGAGAGGTATGTTAGCAAAAACAAAAAGACCAAGCAGAACTCCCATGTCCAACCTCTGTTGTGCCTTGTCTCGCTTATGTTTTTTTTTTTTTTCATTTAACCCATAGAAATTCCTCAGTTCTTGAAAAGTATATTTGATGAAACATAAAAGTGACAGATCTTTGCTCACATCATCACTGAGGGACTAAAGAATAAATGGGGTTAACAGCTGGATAGCAGGTGTTTAAAAGTTGGCGTTT
>RJWH01011940.1:0-10300 GCA_004363575.1 Solenodon paradoxus | reverse complement strand
ACTTTCTTCCTCTTTCCCCAAAATGATCTTGACAACTCTAGGTCCTTTGCCTTTCCTTCTCTATTTTTAGAATTAGCTTGTAAATTTCTATAAAATGTTCTTGGTTTTTTATTTAAATTGTTTTCAACCCATTTTAAGGAGAAATCTAGTAATATTGAGTCTGTCAATGAACATGACATATTGCTCCATATATTTACATGTTTGTATTCTGTCATCAATGTTTAATATTTTTAAGTATACATATAGGATGTATACAAATCCTGCATAGATTGTTCAATTTATATTTGAACATCTAATTTCAATAGATATTTTAAATGGTACCTTTATAAATTTCCACTTTCTAATTGTTATTATATAGAAATAGAATATTTGTATATTGACCTTGGATCATTGAACCCACTTATTAGTTCCAGAAACCTTTTTAAAATTGAGGTATAATTAACATAAAACATATGATAAATAACATTTTTAGTTTTAGGTGTAAAGTATAACAATTTATAGATAGATATATAGATATAAAATAGTGAAATATTTACCACTGTAAGTTTAATTAACATTCACTATCACAAATAGCTCTATGTTTTTACTTGTGATAAGAACATTTAAGATGGTCTCTCTTGGCAACTTTCAAATATATAATACAGTATTTTTAACTATAGTCACTATACTGTAATTACATATTCAGAACTTCATCCTATAATTGGAAGTTTATACTTTCTGATCACCTTTGCCCACTTTATCCACTCCCACACCCCTCTGGCAAATACCAATATGTTCTCTGTTTCTGTGAACTCAGATTTTTTTAAAGATTATATCTATAAGTGAAATCATATAATATTTGTCTTTGTCTTATTTCACTTATCATAGTGCCTTACCTATCCTGTCACTAATGGTCAATTTTTCTTTTTTGTATGGCTGAATAATATTTCAGTGTGTTAGTGCATAATATTTAATATACATATATTTATGCATGTATGTATATGTTTATATGCATATATATACATATATATCAAATTTTATTTAATCAGTCATCCAAACATTAGAATGTTTTCATGTGTTGGCTATTGTAAAAATTGCTACAATAAATATGAAGGTGCAGATACCTTTTTGAAATAGCAATTTCATTTCCTTTGGATAAATACCCAGAAGTATAATTGCTGAATAACATGGTCATTCCATTTTTAATTTTTTAAAGAATCTCCATACTGCTGTAAAGTGGTTGCACTAATTTACATTCCCACCAATAGGTCACAAGGATGTTATTTGGCCACATCCTTACCAATGCCCATTTCTTATCTTTTTAATAACAGTGTTTCTCACAAGTATGAGCTAATATCTAGCAGGTATGTGATTCTGATTTGCATTCCCTGATAATTAGTGATGTTGAGCACCTTTTCATGTGACTTTTGGAAAAATGTCTATTCAGAACCTCTGTCCACTTCTTAAGTTGAACTGACTGGTTTTTATCTATTGTGCTGTATGAATTATTTATTTATTTTGGACATTAGCCTCTTGTCAGATATACAATTTTAAAATATTTCTCTTATCCTGTAGGTTTCTAGTAGCTTTTCTGGAGATAGCTTGAAATTTTCTACTCCAGTAATTATGTTGTTTTCAAACAGGCACAGTTTTATATCTTCGCTGGCAAAACACATAGCTATTTCCATTCTTGTTTGTCTTTTACTTTTTGCACTGGCTAGATTCCCCAGTACATCACTGACTATGAGTAGTAAAAATAGAATTCTTTGCCTTGTTCCAATATTAGGAGAAAGCATTCGGTCTTGTCAAGTGTAAAGTTTCCTGTATATTGGGGTTTTTTGTATACATTCTTCATTAGAATGAGGGAGTTTTCCTTTATTCCTAGTTTTCTGAACTTCTGAAAATCATAAATAGCTATTGAATTTTTCACATGCTTTTTATGCATCAATTAAAGTGATATGTGCTTTTTATTTCATCTATTGATATGGTGCATTAATTACCTTAATTGATTTTAAGATTAAACCAGTCTGATTTTCATAAGTTATTATAAAAATTGAAAAAGAAAAAAAGGCTGTCCTTATTCAAAGACATGATTTTGTATAGAAAGTTCAAAATAATCTAAAAATAAATTACTAATGAACATAGATGCAAAAATTCCCAACAAAAAATTTAGAAAACTAAATCCAACAAGTAGGATTTATTCTAGGCATGCAAGGATGGTTCAACATGAATAAAGCTATTAAAGTAACACACCGTATCAACAGAAACAAGAGAAAAACAACATGATCAAATCAGTAGATGCAGAGAAAGCTTTTGACAAAATCCAACACATATTTTTGATAAAAAAAACACTTTGCATAAAATGAAAATAGAAGGTACATACCTCAATATAATAAAGGCCATATAAGAAAAACACAGTCAACATCAAAGTCAATGGCGGAAAACAGAAAGCATTTCCTTGAAGATCAGTTACAAGAGAAGGCTGTCCACTCTCACTGCTGCTACTTAACATCATAAAGGAAGTCTTAGCCAGAGCAATTAGGCAAGAAAAGGAAATAAAAGGAAACAAATTGAAAAGAGTAAGTAAAACTATCATTTGCTTGCGCGACATGATTATATATATTGAAAACCCTAAACTCTGTCAAAAAACTTCTAGAACTCATCAATGAATAGGGTGAAGTGTCAGGTTACAAAATCATTGCATGAATGTCCATTGCATTTTATACGCAAACAACACATTAGAGGAAAATACAATCGCAAAAATCACAGTGTTTAAAATAGAAGTTAAAAGAATAGAATACCTGGACATATACCTTACAAAGGAGGCAAAAGATCTGTACAAGGAAAATTATAAGTACTTCTTAAAGAAATAGAGGATGACACAAAGAGATGGAAACACATCCCCTGCTCATGGTTGGGAAGAATCAACATCATTAAAATGGTCATCTTACCTAAAGCAATATACAGATTTAATGCAATCCCCATTAAACTCTCACAGGATTATTTACAAGAAATCTTAAAATTTATTTGGAGTAATAAAAGATCCCAGATAGCCAAAGCAATTATTAATAATAGAAGGAATCTGGAGGGATTACACTCCCAGCCATTGGACTATATTACAAAGCAATAAGGGATCAATATGGTACTGGAATAATAAAAGAGGCACAGATCAGTGGAATAGAACCAAATCACTGTAAACTGACCCACTCACATAAAGTCATTTAGTTTGTATGTGCTGACAAAGGAGCCAAAAGCATACAATGGAGAAAGGAAAATATATTCAATAAATGGTGTTGGGAAAACTGGAGAACCACACGCAAAAGAATGAAGCTAGATCACTCTCTAACATCATTCACAAAAATTAACTCAAAATGGACTAGAGACTTGGACATAAAACTGGCAAATATAAAGTTCTCAGAAGACAGCATAAGAAAACTTTCCATGACATCAGCCATAGATTGGTCTTTGGGGACTCAACTTCAGCATTAAGGGAAACAAAAACAAAAATAAACAACTGGTACTACATCAAACTAAAGTGAAAGCAGTGAAAGAAAACATCACCAAAATCAAAAAGCAACCTATTAACTGAGAGAAGATATTTTCACTTAATATTTCTGACAAAAGCTTAATATCTAAAATATACAAAGAACTCACAAAACTCAGTAACAGAAAAACAGGCAATCCAATAAAAAATTGAGAAGAGGAATTGGAGAGACATTTCTGAAAAGGATACACAGATAGCCAACAGGCATATGAAAAGATGCTCGTACTAGCTGGCTATTAGGGAAATGCAAATTAAAACAACAATTTGATATTAAATAAACAATAATTTGATATTAAACCTGAGAAACTGGCTATTATCCAAAAGTCTGGAAACAACAAATGTTGGCGAGGATATGGAGAAAAGGGAAAAAACTGTACACTGTTGGTGTGTGTGTGCAAATTGGCACAACCCCTATGGAAAACAGTATAGAGAGTCCTCAAAAAGCTAAAGATGGAAATCCCATATGATCCCTTAATTTCACTTCTGGATATTTGTCCAAAAGACACAAAAACACTCATTTGCTGAGATGTATGCACTCCACATTTATTGCAACCTTATTCACAATAGCTAAGAATTGGAAGTTACCTAATTGTCCAACGTCCGATGAATGGAGAAAGAAGATGTGGTGTATATATACAATAGATTACTACACAGCCCTTAGAAGAGATGAAGTCCTGTCATTTGAATCAGCATGGATGGATCGCAAGGGAATTAAGTTAAGTGAAATAAGTCAAAAGAAGAAAGATAGACATCACATGACCTCACTCATAGGTGGAATATGAATACACACACACACACACACACACACACACACACACACACACACAAAGATAAAACAAAACCAACCCTTGGACCCTGGCAATAGAGCTGAGGTTACCAACAGGGAATGGGATGAGGGTATGGGAGGTGGTAGTGGGAAAGCAGTTGCAGAGCCCATTGGACAATGGTGAAGAACACTTGGGGATTTGGTGGAGGGCAGGGTATGTGACATCTATATGAGGAACGGGAAAACTGTACATAGGGAACCTGTACATATGAGTTCACTTTAATATATAGAATAAAAGTAACTGCAATTAAAAAAAGATGTCATGCAATCACAAGATGGAATCTGATTCATGAACAAAAGTAATATGCAATTCTTCAATGATATAACACCTGAACAAGGCTCTATGATTTATTCAGACAATAAGAACATTCTAATTATGAATGAGATATCAATATTTGTTGTTGCCGTATTACCTTACACATTTAGGTATAAACTAGAACATTTAATGGCAATGTAGAGGAGCCTCATACTGTATTTAAGTTTGACATTCCAGACATCTTTTCCTGTAAGCTATATCTGATAACATCATAATTACAGTTTTATAACACAGTAGTGTCATATTAGTAGTATGTTTGTTTTCATAAGGAGTAAGATAAAATTATCTTTCAATAAATAATGCAGATATATGTTGTATATAATTTTAATAGGATATGGTATCGTGTTGTTTGTACAGAATTTGCTGAAATATTTTTAAGTTCAGAGCTTAGTGACGTAAGTCCATTTGATTTAAGGAATAAAACTAATCCATGTTAATGTGATTCAATTCTTTTGTGTTTTAAGTTTCTGGTTTTAAGTACAAGAACTCAACATCAATTTTTTTTATTGGAAGATTAGTGCCCCTGTTTCAAGTGAAAATTTATTCAACATTTTTCAAGAAAGTTGAACAAATGGTCATTACTTTACTATTTTTTAATTTTCAAGATTTCTATACTAACAGTTTTTGTATTTTCCAAATCTTTCTAATAAAGAAATCCCTAGACCCCAGGAGCTTGATCTAAGTGTAAAATTCTTGTTGACCTCTCAGAAATCTCTGGTTTGGATTGTTAACAAGCAGAAAAAAGTGCAAAAAGAAGGATTTATGCAGTGAAAGATATTTGAGTAATACCTTGGAAAAGAAAGCCAACTATTTGTACATACAATAAAAATCTATGTCAAAAGTATAGATCAAAGGATTAAAAAGATATAGTAGCATAAAAACAAAATGACAGAATACAAACTCTTTAAAAACAAATAACTGTAAATGGAGTTTATGACTCAAAAGCCTGGTATAGGACAAGATTTTATAGAACTCAAAAATTAATCATAGCATAGCATCGTGATTAAAAATAGAGCAATATTTGATTCTTCAATTTTCTCCAACCAAAGCATTTAGGCTTTTAAAATTAGTATTTATATGAAGCTCAATTTATCTCAGAACTTAATATGTTCACAAAGATAGATAGATAGATAGATAGATAGATAGATAGATAGATAGATATTACATAACTAAACTAGGCCAAAGAACTTAATGAAATCAAATGACCATTTATATTCTCAACAAAAACAGGAATATCCAAGAAATAAATGTTTCACTCTGGTGGTTTACACTCTTGAAAGTGATAAGTGAGAAAGACAGAAAATCCGAAAAGCAAGCGGTCAAGGGCAGTAACTGCTGCCTAAAGAGAGCGAATAAAATTACAGACAATGATGGAGTGATTTCAGGAGGCAATGAGAAAATCACATATCAACAAATAGAATTTTTGCAAAGGAAAATAGACACAGTTTACCCAGCTTTAATAGTCAGCATTCTAGAAATAAACGCACTGCTGATGCCTTATTTATAGACATTAGTAACTAAGTCACCAAGAAAAAGAAAAACTCAGAATGGAGGCACTATTGTTAGAGGAGTATAAGGTTGTGTGTGTCCATGTGGCTGATGAAGTCATTTAAAATCAGTCTTATGGCAAATGACTGAGCTATTGAAGAGCCTCAGGTTAGGTGTGGTGAACACCCCATCTTGATTATCTGGACTTATTGGCACACGTATTTTTATAATTTTAAAGGTGTTTGGTTGGATAGCCCTCTCTGGCTATTAGCAAGTACATAAACACATTTGGGTGCATACTAGCATTTTGGGGGTGTGAACTTTCAATATACAGACTCTCCCTTTCAGCAGGAGCCTAAGAATACATGTTAACAGTGATTATTGGTTATAAATAAAAAGTCATACAGCTATCAGCTTCTAAGGAACACCAGTCTCTCAGCCCTTCTGCCCCACATCTGGGAAAGCTCTAAGAAAGCCCTGGGGTTGCCCTTCTTCAACACCAGAGGATACAAATCGCAGAAGTTCCTGCCTACATACATTCTCACCCCGACAACCATAATATAAATCTCTAGTCTCCTTTCCTTTCTCAAGCCTCCACCTTGGATTCCTGCTCTACTCTTCCCAGAAACCTACATTATATACATAATTAATCTTTTTACATCTTCTTGGTCTGTATGTGGTGTCATCAGTCTCAACAACCAAAACAAATTTTGAGAGGGTGTCAGTGTGTTTCTCTGAGTGTCTACAACACTAAGTAATAACATATTGCTTAGTCAGACTACTTTCCCCTTATACAGAAAAATCCAGGTCAACTAGCTATTGGCAGAAATATTATTGTTCAACTCAGTAACAAGAGAATCATAAGTTCTACCTTCATGTACTTATGAAACATTTAAGGCAACTGTGCAAAAAACTATGTAGACATAACCAAAGTCACCAAGCTGGGCTTTTTGTTCTGGTCAACTTCTGTGGGGTTCATAAGATTCTATTTCACTATGTCTGTCAAGAAGTAATTTCATATTACCTCTCCATCATCATGGGGAATCATTTAACTGTATTCCTTCCTTAACAAAACAGATTTTCCATGCTTAGATTCTTTTATAAATCATCTGGATCAATAAATATATTTAAATATTTATATAACCTTTGAGTGGGAAAAGGATGAAAACCAGAAGACACAAAATATCATCAGATTTTAATGCATAAAGTCCATGCATTACTTTTAATGCATAAAGGCATGCCCTTGTAGAGCAGTGGTTTGGTAAGCTACCTCTGGCCAAGAGCATTGTCCACATACTCCCAAAGATCCTGGTCCGTGTCCAAGGGTTACAACCAAGACGAATAACTAAATAAAAATAAAGTGTTTTTCCTCCTCTCTCTTTCTGCCTGCCTGCCTGTCTAGGTTCATCTTCATTCCTGCCTGCACCTTTCCTTTTAAAAAAAAGAAATAAATGTAAAGTCCATTTGGTAAAAGACACTAGAATAAAAATTAAAACATAAACAACAAACCGGAGGAGATATCTGCAAGAGATACACAAGAAAGTTAATATTTTTATAAGGAACTCTTACAAATAAATATGAAAAAGATGAAATTACAGCAGAAAAAATACAAATGGGAAATGCACAGAAAAATCCAAAAATTATCAAGATTATATTTTAGGTTTATTGAATCCCATTAATAATCAAAGAGATGCAAACTGAAACGAGAAAATACCAGTATCCTCTGGTATGGGTATGATGAAAAAGAATGATAAGCTCAATGCTGGCAAGAATGTAGGAGAAAAGGAGACCTTTATGTACAGTCAATGGGAACATAAATGACACAGCTTTTCTAGGGTAGTGTGTAGCAAAATATGAAATTTAATGATTACACTGTTCCCAATATATGAAAATTGTAACAACATGAAAACAGTAAGGGTCTGGTGAAGTAAATCATGCTATAACCATACAATGGACTTTCATGCAGCTCAGAACACCGACCCATTTGTCAACATAGGAGTAAATAAAGGTAACAACAGAACTACGGTCTGTGCAATGTCAACCCAAGTATTTTTTTAAAAGTGCATATAAGTCTAGAAGACTACATATCAAATTTTAAATAGCTGATTCTCAGAGTCATGTCTTAGAAAGGTGGGGGTGGGGCATGACTAAAGGTGATGGGGTCAAGTACAGGGGCTTCCATAGAGGACTGAAATTTGGAAGAGGAAGCAGTAATGAAGCCATAGGGAGATACTCTCCAATTACAGTAGTTCCTATAAATAAGGCTTAGCATGAGTATGGATGGCAGAATCAGTAGGTTTACAATGCATTTTCATCTAGTACCACCTAGCTAGTTCTTCCTAGCTGTAATGTCCTCAATGAAAGGGAAATGAAAGAACCTGTTCTGACACTGGGGTGCGGGGGTTAGGTGGCAGTGTTAAAGTGATAAGGAACTCTGTGAACTCCCAGGCTACCTTAAAGAGTTGTATTCAGACTTAGAGGGGATGGTAAGGAGGACTGTTCACCTTATCAGGGAGGAAGGGAAATAACAATCAAGAAAAGGTCAATGGCTTGCCTTCTGGGAGCTGTCAGAGCATGTTGGAGTAGAGTTCATTCAGAGGCACACTCTGCAAGATACCAGTTGGAAGAGAGGGAGGCAAGCTTTGGCAAGCAAGAAATATCACAGGATAGTTGAGGCACCCTAGTGCTACCCTTAGCAGGTGTGGTGAACATCCCTATCTGTACACCCACTGAGACTTAGTGGAACCTGGTGTTCAGACCTGTGCATGGTACAGAGTGGGAAGCAGGTGAGCTCTGTGAGTGACCATGCTCATCCAGTGTCATGGAAGAAGTGAAAGTTTCTAAGCTACAGAAAGCCACCCCAATGGTAAGTAGAGAATAAGAGTCACAGGAGAAGATAACAGAATAGACTAGCATTCTCTAGGTCAAGGTAAAAATAAATAAATAAATAAAAACAAAAAAACCTTCTCTTATCCCTCTCCTTTCCACATTCATGTTTACTCACAGGAGTGAGACCAATTTAGAGACCCAGACCCTAGAGGTGTAGGAGGAACATAGTTTCTGGTGTTCGACCCTCTTTCCCTTGCTCCCTTGTGCCCCCTACTACTCCCAACAATGGATACAAAATCTATCAATAATTCTTAGATATACATGATCTATGAAAGAAAAAAAATGATAAATTGTCAAAAAATGAAAACAATTCCAATATCCCCTAACTGGAGGAGGAATATATACAAAAACTGTGATGTGTTCAAGCAGTGGAATACATGGAATGCCTTGGATGATGAATTTCAAATTAATATAAGTGAAAGAAGTTAGTCTCAAGCATCTACATCCTATATGATGTCTGAAAACAAAACCTTAAATTATAGAACTTCTGAAATAAAACATAGGAGAAAATTTTATGATTCTGGATTAGGCCAAGATTTCTTAGATATCAATAATTCAGTGTGACTTTGGAGAGTGAATTCTTGAGAACAAATTACCCTGTAGCATACAGCTATTGTCAAAAGAACCAAGGAAGTCTTGGTTTGGATGCAGGTAAGGCCCAGTCTGGGATCCCCCCAAACTTGGTGCACATGCTACCTCTGAAACTCAGTGAATGTTAATTAAACTTACAGTGGTAAATATTTCACTATTTTATATCTATATATCTATCTATAAATTGTTATACTTTACACCTAAAACTAAAAATGTTATTTATCATATGTTTTATGTTAATTATACCTCAATTTTAAAAAAGGTTTCTGGAACTAATAAGTGGGTTCAATGATCCAAGGTCAATATACAAATATTCTATTTCTATATAATAACAATTAGAAAGTGGAAATTTATAAAGGTACCATTTAAAATATCTATTGAAATTAGATGTTCAAATATAAATTGAACAATCTATGCAGGATTTGTATACATCCTATATGCATACTTAAAAATATTAAACATTGATGACAGAATACAAATATGTAAATATATGGAGCAATATGTCATGTTCATTGACAGACTCAATATTACTAGATTTCTCCTTAAAATGGGTTGAAAACAATTTAAATAAAAAACCAAGAACATTTTATAGAAATTTACAAGCTAATTCTAAAAATAGAGAAGGAAAGGCAAAGGACCTAGAGTTGTCAAGATCATTTTGGGGAAA